>RXON01004383.1:0-23217 GCA_009667805.1 Leptobrachium leishanense | reverse complement strand
CGCCGAACATGGCGCCGCCATGCGTTCCCGGTGTGGGGCGTGGCCTCCCGCAGGAGCCTGGCAGTTGCTAGGGGTAGGCGTGGAATCCCAGGGGGTGTGTCCCTTACTGGAGTTGGAGGGGGAGAGCCAAGGTATCTGGGCTATCCCTTGCTCTAGGAGGAGGCGTGGCTGGAGGCTGGAGACTTCCCTGCAGGAGGTGTGTACTGGCCAGGGGTTCCTATTTAAACCTACAAGTCCAAGGGAAAGACATCTGATTGTCTTCTCCTGGTTTCCAGTTTCCTCCTGGTATTGCATTCTGTTTTGTCCAAGTGGTATCCTGAAATCGCTGCTTTACCCATCTTTGTGTATCTGACGGTCTGCACAGTAAAAGGCTATTAAGCATTTTGGTCTCCTCATTCGTGGATCTTGACACTGTGTGGAGCTCTGTGATATGCTCATACACACTGCACATTACTGTGAGTTTTATTGCTTTGGAGCCCTGCGATACATTCATACACACCGCACATTACAGTGAATTTTATTGCTGTGGAGCTCTGATACGCTCATACACACAGCACATTACTGTTGGTTATATTGCTGTGTGGAGCTCTGTGATATGCTCATACACACTGCACATTACTGTGAGTTTTATTGCTTTAGAGCCCTACGATACATTCATACACACCGCACATTACAGTTTATTACATTTTATTGCTGTGGTGCTCTGTGATATGCTCATTTACAAAGGGCACATTTCTGTTGGTTTTATTGCTGTGCAGCTCTGATACGCTCATACACACTGCACAATTTTGTGGGTATATACAGTATACAGAGAGGAAGAGGTGGAGCTCTAAGAGGAAAGGGTGGAGCCTAAAGAGGAAGGGTGGGGGTTAAACAGGAAGAGGTGTGACCTTGACAGGAAGGGGTGTGGTAAATTTAAATTAGGGGTACACGAGTTTAATCATGCCTAGGGCAGCACAAAACCTAAATACACCACTGCAATAAACATAGTTTCATAATTTTTCAGCATTAAATGCATTTTAAAATGCTTGTCATGGTACAAAGCCAATATACAATTAATTTGGACATTCATAGGCATGCACAAGGGGTGCGCCTTGTGTGCCCAGCCACACCATAGTGTTGGGTAAAGAAGTAATTTTTCAACCCCTAATTTGACATTTTAGATGTCCCTTATCTGGTTCATGATCAATTGATCTGCTCAACTGACATTCTCTTTAGCATGTATTATTGGAAATCTGAGTGGGTGTCTCCTGTGTATGATCCAGTTCTCCTATGACTTGAGGCAATTCATTGAATGTAGACAATGGTAGATAAGTTGTAACTCATGCTCCAATCTGTCGTGGTTGTGGTCTCAGAACTTGCTGTTCCTGCAACTGTAGTAATCTTTCACAAAGGAAAATGTGCATAGTTTTGCATATATATATTTCAACCTACTTTTCGGTTATTTCTGTGATCACAGTATTGAAAATCATGTTTTGATTTATATTTTTCTAGCAGAGCAAGGTAACAACATTATATATATATATATATATATATATTATTCTGTGTAATGAATCAGTAATTGTTTCACTTTAAAACCTTCAGTGCTGACATACAAGGGCTGGCATCCGGCCTATATACACTCTTGCCAGGAACATACCACCCATAATAAGGAAACACATGTATGGGCTTAGCCAGGAAAGTTACATAAACAATATACCACCCTAGGGAGCCTGCATTAAAAATAATGATACAGGGAGAGAGCGAGAAGCTTGAGTAAAAGCAGCAATTAATACAGCTTGTTCACTTTGAAGGCAAACAGAACCAGGATGCGCTCCAGATATATGTAATGCAGACCAATTATTATGCAGGTTATCATTTCCACCTCTCAGACTGGGTCTCAACTGTTTTTATGTATTTAACCAAAGGTGTGTGAGTGTCACAGTACGTGTACCAGAGCAGGAGTATGTTTGTTGGCGTTTTTGCACAGGGACAGGTGCAAGAGTACGGAATAATGTGTATAGGGCTAGGAGTATGGATGGAAAGTGTATAAAAAATTCCGTTTATGAATACATTTGTCAGAATGTGAGTGTGACATGCGTCACTTTGGACTTAAAGTACTTGGGCCTAGAATTGTATTTGGGAGGTGCAGGCCTGAGGTTTCATAAAGTCACCCTGTATCTACAATTCTAGATGCAGGGTGTTTGTGGTCTGTGTGCCCTGTTCCCAGACGTCTCTGTTATATTAATATTCTCTTACGTATTTATTGTAGAGTCTGCGATAATTCCCTCAATTATCTAACCTCTCTCTATAGCGTAGACCTCTGTATTAGTACCTGCTGTCTCTATTGTGTACATTCTCTTTATAAGAAATTCCTTTTGTTTAGCCTGCTTTCTCCCTCCCTCTCCTCCTAGGAAATCTCATTGTTTGAAGGTCCTGTGCAGCTATCTGATCTGTGATGTAATCTGTTTGATTTGTATACAAATGTGTTGGTCCTTGGGGGGCGTGGCTGACCACGCCAGAGACCAGACATGCTTCTGCTGAGCTCTGCCTGGAATCACTGGCGGTGGCTATTTCAGACCGGATATTTCGCTTAATTTGCCCTACGGGGAGTCCCTGTGTGGTCGGCCATCGGAAGGAGCGCCCTGGAGCCGGTTTGTTCCCCCCTCCAGGGCAAAGCAGAGATTGCGGCCTTGGTCTGAAGCGGAGACGTCCAGGTGTCGGCCATCTTGAGGCCTATCACCAGGATCAGCCTCGGTCTGCTTCAGGTTTCCCGGACCTCCCCCGGCAGATGTCACTGGACGTGTGGTCGGCTGTAGCGGCACGGAGGATGGAGGGCCCCCATCTTCTGAACTCGGCAGCGGCCGCTGCGGCTGGGATGCTGGAAGAACGAGGTGGCGCGGCATGGAGGCGGCCGACGCTCCCTCCTCGTGTTGGAGACCTGGAGGCTGTGTTTGAGCACTTAGAGGAGTACCTGGTGACGGAGACAGAAGACGAGGGGAGCCCGCTCACAACGGGCTCCTGGCGTACCCTGATGGCGGTGCTGCGTGGAGGTAGGGAGGAGACGGAGGACTTAACAGAACGTCCGGAACTGGTGATGCTGCCTACCGGACGGATGGTGGTCCTCCCTGCTGTGGTAGCGGATGGCGCGCCTGGAGGTGAGCTGATCCCTGAGGACAGGATAGAGGAGCATGGGAAACCGGAGACACCGCGCGAATACTCACCGCCGCAAGATGGAGTGGAGTTGTTGCCTGATGCGTCGCAAGCCGCGGTGGAGGTGATACCTGCTGCTGGTGAGAGCCCCGTGGGAGGGCTGTGGTGGATACCCTGGCCTCATGGAACTACTCCGGCCGTGAGTACTCTGCTATGGGGATGCCTCCCATTGTCCACCCCGCGGCGACCGCTGTTTCGGGACACTGGATGCGAGCATTCCTTTATTTTTCTTGTCTGCCTACCCGCAATTTTTTTTCCTCAAATTTTTGTTTTTAGGCCGCAACTTTTTGACTTTTGCCCCCCCCCCAAACCCCCCCCCCACCCGCTGAGATTAAGCTGTAGGATCTTTTTGCTAACTAAATGTCGTTCCTCCTCGGCTGGGGCTGTTTACGTATCTTTGAGACACTCTACAGATTTGAAGCGGATTTGATTTTATTTTTGCCGTACGCTTAGCGGTTTTGCAACCCCCCCCCTATCTTTTTCAGTTTTGCAGCTGCCCCCTAACACCACCTCCTTTCCCTTATCTTTAATTTCTTTACTGCGACGTCTCTGTGGACATTTGCATTATTTTTCTTTACTTTATCTTTTTATTTTTTTTATTTACTTATTTATTTTTTATTATGGCTGAGTAATAGATGTGTAGCGATGTGTTTAAAAAGACTGTTCTGCTGCATTTACTTGCAATGGCCACCAGAGGGAGACAGAGACCATGGAAAGTTATGCTGGACAAACACAAGGCACTAAACTACCTTTTCCATGATGCTTTGCGTAAGGACAGGAAGTGGGTGTGTAGGAAAGGAAAGGCATCACCAGCCTCGTGGAAAGCATGCTCAGAGTGAGCTGGGAGCTGAAAGGAGAAGGAAGCAGGCCGAGCTGTGGAGGATCGTGACCAGGCCAGAGCGCAGGGGCTACCTCGCTGGTGCTGGGGGATCGGGACAGTGACCCTGCAGAGACCTGTCTATACCCACGCTGCGATCAAGGCAAGCAGAGGACCCGAGTGAGGAGTACCGCAAGTCCATTGGATGGGAGAGCAGGCGGTAGCTGGACAAGTCCGGGTGGGAGCAAGGAAAGCCAGACAACGGATCCAGTAGCCAGTATCACAGCCAGGCATTAAGCGGAGAGACGTCCTGGGTCAGCGGAGCCTTGGTGATCGAGCGGATGGGTGAGAGGCCTCCAAGGCCGGTTTATAAAATCAAGAAAGCACGCTGCTGTTTGTTTCCAAAACCCACAGGGCCCCAACTTGACTAGTCGAAGACATCGTTATAAGTAATTCACTGGCCAGTTGAATAGTACCTGGGTACCATATACACACACACGTACACACCCTTTACATTCCGGGACTTAACCTGTGCGGGACTCATTTGTTACGAATCGGAACAGGGGTTAAAGATACGTTCCGAATATATTTTTCTCTTTTACGCTGCGCGTTTATCGTACTACGAAGAGATTGTATTTTTGGGTTTCGCTACGTGTCCCTTTTTCGAATATTCGTGCAATTGCATTTCTTTTCTGTTCGGTTGTGAAGATATTATTTTTCCGAAATACGAAGCCTCGTGTTTCGTTTCTTTCCCGCTACGCGTTTTTACCGCGATACGAAAGTACTGTAATATACCTGTGAATACCGTGTCTCAACATCTGCTTATTATTTTAGTAAACTATTTAAATTATAAAAACTCACAATGGTGTTGGAGTATATTTATTCCTTAGTGCGGGGAGACTGACCCGTGGTTCAATTTTCAGCGGCTCCTCCGGGAGTGAGCGCTACAGATGTCTCCAGCCGGGGACATCCCCGTTGAGATTTTGTGCCACGATGCCATCTACCTGCTTTTACGTCTGTGACCCATTGCCTTATGTTCCTGTGAGTTTATTATTTTTATGGCTCGGTAGCTACTCTGATGTTATGTGGCCCTGCGTGGCTCACTCACACTGTTGATTTCTTGATGTTTCTGCTAAAATAAAGAATTAAAAAAAAAAATGTGTTGGTCCTTGACTGTACCTGTGTGTCTCTGTGTAATAAACAATCAGTCTCTATTTTGGGTTGAAAGAGCAAGGATCTCGTGAGTGTTATTGCCTGAGTTTCACTGCGTTCTGGGCCAAAAGCGGTACTTCTGCGGAATACTGACTTCAATGGGAGCTGTGACGGATCCCGGTACTCGGGGTGAGTAGATCCGCCGTCAGCGCCGAGTACACCTGGAGGTCGGTAGTGTGGTAGCGAGGTGCCGTTGGTGCTCGTAGAATATCCCGAGGTTGCAGCGCTGTAGAGAGGTCCTTGAATCGTCCCAGTTCCCAAAGCCCTGTTATCCCCAATTACTAGCCGAGGAAGAGTAAAGGTTCAAACGTGTGATTTATTTTCCATGGAGAACACCGCTTATTTATGGGGAAAAAGACATTGTTCTCCCCTGGTCCGCCCTCAGCCCTCCCGGGGTGATTTCTGCCACTGCCTAGCCATGGCCCAATTTCCCTTTGTTCACCTTGGGCCCCCCTGGTGGGTGCAGCCCTTATCTTGAGGCTCGGTGCCAGCTCGTCGGAATTTTCCGTGGCTCTGAGCGGGGAACAGGGAAAATCATATTGAGGTACTTATTAACCACTTGGCTGCTATGGACGCGCTCAGCGCGTCCAGCCAAGTGGTTCTCCTGTGCTATGGACGCGCTGAGCGCGTCCATGCACAGGAGGCAGCAATCCGCCGGATTCCGGCGGATTGCTGCGCCCCCCGGTGCGGGCTGACATCTTGGATGTCAGCCCAGCACTCCAGGACCCCGGCGGAGCAATTAGATGTCATCGCGGTGGCGCGATGACATCTAATTCAGGCGCCCCCCCCCACATGTGCGGAGGAAGCGCCTGAAAGGGAGGGGGGGAGGTCCTTCGGACCTCTCTCCCTAACGATCGCCGGGGGGCAGAGGGTTAATCCAGGCACCGTTTGGAAGGGCACAGCCTGCCCTTCCAAACTGTGGCTGTGATTAACCCCTGGGGAGCCGGATCACGAATCGGCGCTGAAAAGCGCCGGATCGTGATCCTCTCCTGGAGCTGGCCAACATTTTGGATGTCGGCCAAGCCTCCAGGAACTCCCCCTGAGGACTGGCGTCATCATGCATAGCACGATGACGCCAGTCCTGGAGTTAACCCCTAGCTGCCACCAATGGTGGAGATAGGGGGTTCCAATGAACCCCCTATCTCCCGATCCGTGGCAGCTAGGGGTTAATGTTTGATATCGTTGGATCAGCCAGAGCATGGCCTTTCCAAGGATACTAAACATGAGCATGAAAAATGTTTTTTTTAAAAATAAAACATAAAAATAAAAAAATATATTTTAAAATAAAAAATTCTAAAAAAAAATAAACAAGTTTTTTGTTTGTTTTTGTTTTGTTAATGCAGCAATATTGTTCCCATTTGAATTATAATGTGAACGATAATGCTGCACTAACGATTTTTGTATGCGGTGCGTCTGTTAAAAAAGCAAAATTTCCCCCAAAAAAAAATGTAACGAGACCCCATTTCTAATTTTTTTAACAAGCGCACCCCATACAAAATATAACCGCAAACGATCTCATGTTAAGATGTGAAAAAAAACACTTTACACATAATAAATTATTGAAAATTCTAATTTTATTGCATTTTTTGTTATATTGTACAGACATGACATAACGTATACATATAATAATGACATATTATGAATCTGCCAAGTCTGCCGGAAAGAACGATATATAATATGTCTGGGTCATATATCAAAATATGGCTACAAAATGCTGTTAAACATGATGAGCGAAAGCGGTAAAAATGACCTCAGCACAGAGGTGTGAAAAGCCTCAGCAGCGAAAGGGTTAAAAGTTCGTTAGCCCTCATTTTTATAACACACAAATAAATAAACACTTGAACTGTTGTACTGCGCTACAGCGTAGTGGCGGCCGTCCCATCACAGGAGCATTCTGCACGTGGACGGAAACCCCCACGTTACAGTGTGCACAGGGATAGAAATATTATTTGTGAGTGTATGTAAGGCTGGTGTCAGACAAGCGCACTGTGTGCGCCCATACTGACGTGCCTCCCGGCATACATCGCAGTGTTGTGACGGGGCCAGCCACATGCTGTAACATGCGCACAAATTGCGTTTCCGTTCAGAAAGCCTCCCCGTCGAAGTGCTACACTGCACGTTGGATGGGGCTGCAAAGCGCGATCCTCCATTGGAAGATTGAGCCTTGCAGTGCTGAGCGCACTAGCTGCGCTAGCGAGGTGGCCAGACGGGCGTCAGAATGGAAGGAACATCCACTCTTATGGACGTTCCTTCTGCTCATATAAACGGTCGTCTGACACCAACCTAAATCAGAGTGTGGGCACAGCTATGCCTTGGTGTGAGGGCACATGTTTCAGAAGGTGTGAAGAAAGACACACCAGTATGAGTGCGGTGCTATGGTTTACCAGATCAGCCATGTTTTTCTGAACACTTGTATCAGTGGCCTGCGAATTTGAGGATCGTAAAATCTTTTTTCCAGAATTTATGGTACTTTTATACAAATTTAGGGCGAAAAATGGCCTCAAGTTTGTTCCATCATGTATGTTTTTTTTTTTCACAATTAGTTTTAACATTTTTAGATTGAATTACGAGACTGAAAGTAATTAGTAGAGCAAGGTTACCACATGAAACCTATTTTGCTTCAATTCTGAATATATTTATGTAGATAATCAGTTGGTTATTTACAGATTAGTCAGGAGGCTTAGTAGTCCATTTTTCTTTTGCCAGTGACGCTGCTTCTGTTGCTTTTCTTTTTGTGCGCTGCCTGAAGATTTTCACAATTAAACATCCAGCAATAATCCCCCATTGTGTTAACGTTCCAATGGCTTAGGTATCTTTTTTCCATCTCCTTAATGTTTTGTTGGAAGAGTTCTACATGTTTCTCACTGTACCTAGATGTTCACTGAAAAAGGCCAAGTGACCCTTCAAGAAATAAATTTTAATAGTCTTTGAGCATTCTAAAATTTTGAATTTTCCAGCCATGTTCTTCAACAATGAGTGTATATTTCAAGGGGTACCGTATATACTCGAGTATAGCGCGACCCGAATATAACGCGATGGATAGAGATTTATTATGGAAATGAGAGAATACTCAAGACACGAATATAACACGAGGAGCAAAATTTTACTGTACCGGTAAACAATTAAAATCCTTCCAAGTTCTCTTAACTAGGGATGAGCCGAACACCCCCGAGTTCGGTTCGCGCTCGAACTCGAACTTTTCAAATGTTCGGATTCGAACTCGAACTCAATGCAAGTCAATGGGACTGAAAATTCGATTTTTAGAGTGCCCTCCAAGAGGGCATATGTGCTAGATATTTGCCATAAAAGGTGTATGGGGGTCCGGGTAGTGCCCTGGGGGACAGGAAACAAGGACAAAAAGTTAAAAAAAAAAAAGTTTTTAAAGGGACAGTGAGTTTTCCATGAAATAAAGATTAGAAATAAAAACAAAAAATTCCTTCAAATATTGTGCCTATGAGGTCCCCATAACCTGCCCGTGAAGTGGCGGATTTCTCGGATGTATAGAAATATGTAAAAACCAAAAAATGACGGTAAATGCTTTTCCTTTAATCTATCCATAAACAACTGCTTGGGGCGGCAGTCTGTATGAAAAGAGGAGACATTTTCGGACACGCAGAAAAAGTTTAGTGATTTTTTTTGGCTAAATTATTGTGAAACTTATGCAGGCTTTGGATGAAAGTAACACTAGGTGCTTTAAAATTGGGCCTTTAGCGTCGGCAAAAGTGCCGTCACACAGTAACCCCTCTGAGGATATGAATCTGATACAGGCGTCAGTGGCAATACACCCAAATATTGTGCCTTTGGTGCCAGGCCAGCAAGTACTATCATACAGTAACCCCTCTGTAGCATTGTGGAAGAGTGCAGGGGTGGACCTTGCGGTCCTATATTAAAAAGATATGCATCTGGTAAAGGCGTCAGTGCACCCAGATATTGTGCCTTTGGCGCCAGGCCAGAAAGTACCATCATACAGTAACCCCTCTGTGGGATTGTGGAAGAGTGCAGGGGTGGACCTTGCGGTCCTATATTAAAAATATATGGGGGGGCGTGGTCAGCGGCAAGCGAGAGAAGACGTGCTTTGAAGGAGATCCGCACGTCTCCTCCACTTAAGGACCCCCAGCTGACTTATCCTGTGGAAACTATACATTAAGGGGTACCTGTGCTGCTGGCTACCGGTACTGAGCCCGTTCAGCCCCCCCCCCTCCGGACCTGAGACCGATCTGAAGTCGCCACCTCGTGCTGCAGAGAGAAGCCGGCGGCCATCTTGCGGCCCACTTCCAGCCTTCGTATGAGTACCGGCCCTGCCAGGGCCGGATTATCATAGGGGCGGATGGAGCGGCCGCTCCAGGCCCCGTTTCGAAAATAGGCCCAAAGCAGCAGCCACAGGCTGGCCTGCCACACACTGAAGCTGAGGCCGGACAAAGCGGCCCGGCCGTTGAGTGCTGTGTGGCGGCCGCAGTTTATCAAACAGGCCGTTCGTGGAGCGGAGGTCGGGAGGACTCGGAGAACACTTTCTTTTCCTTGAGCGAGGCAGCCATAGGACAGCGCAGGCTGATCAGATTCATCTGCACGCATGCGCACTGTCTGCTTGTGAGTGCCCCCTCCCCGTAATGGCACGTGCAGGGCCAGGCAGGTCATGTCACGTGCCCAGCCTGCCCTGCACGTGCCATTATGGGGGAAGGCACGCACAACACAAGCAGACAGTGCGCAAGCGTGCAGATGAATCTGCTCAGTCTGCGCTGTCCTGTGGCTGCCTCGCTCAAGGAAAAAGTGTTCTCCAAGTCCTCCCAACCTCCGCTCCACGAACGGCCTGTTTGATAAACTGCGGCCGCCACACAGCAATCAACAGCTGGGCCGCTTTGTCCGCCCTCAGCTTCAGTGTGTGGCAGGCCGGCCTGCGGCTGCTGCCTGGCCCTGCAGTGCCATTATGGGGGTGACCCTCACAAGCAGACAGTGCGCACTGCGCAGGTGGGCAGATGAAACTGCTCAGTCTGTATTGTCCTGCGGCTGCCTCGCTCTCGTCCAAGAAAAAAAAAACAGCATGCACAAATAACCTGCCCAGACCACCAGCAGCAGCACAGCCAGCCCAGACCAGGTCAATTAATTTGAAAAAAGGAGCCAGTAGGCACAAGGCACTATAGCCTAGCCTGTCACTGTGTGACAGTACAGACCTGTATCCAGGGCTCGAGTCGAGCGGGAACGCGCAGGAACGGCGTTCCCGCACTTTTCCCACAGCGGGAACGCTGCGGGAACGCAGCGTTCCCGCTGTGGCCCGAGCCCGAACGCCGCCGCCGCACATTGCCGGCGGCCGGCGTGCTTCCTGTTACAACGGCCAGCTGACAGGAGGTGGAGCCGCTCGCCTGGCTGTTTCATAGTTCCCAGGCGAGCGGCTGCACTTCCTGTCAGCGGCCGCTGAAGCAGGAAGCACGCGGCCGCTGGCAATGTGGAGCAGCAGCAAAGGTGAGCGGGGAGCGGGGGGGGGGGCAGTATCCATGAGACAAGGGGGGCAGTATCCATGAGACAAGGGGGGCACTATCCATGAGGCCAGGGGGGCACTATCCATGAGACAAGGGGGCAGTATCCATGAGACAAGGGGGCAGTATCCATGAGACAAGGGGGGCACTATCCATGAGACCAGGGGGGCACTATCCATGAGACCAGGGGGGCATTATCCATGAGACAAGGGGGGCACTATCCATGAGACAAGGGGGGCAGTATCCATGAGACCAGGGGGGCAGTATCCATGAGACAAGGGGGGCACTATCCATGAGACCAGGGGGGCACTATCCATGAGACAAGGGGGGCAGTATCCATGAGACAAGGGGGCAGTATCCATGAGACAAGGGGGGCACTATCCATGAGACCAGGGGGGCACTATCCATGAGACAAGGGGGGCAGTATCCATGAGACAAGGGGGGCAGTATCCATGAGACAAGGGGGGCACTATCCATGAGACCAGGGGGGCACTATCCATGAGACCAGGGGGGCACTATCCATGAGACAAGGGGGGCACTATCCATGAGACAAGGGGGGCAGTATCCATGAGACCAGGGGGGCAGTATCCATGAGACAAGGGGGGCAGTATCCATGAGACCAGGGGGGCACTATCCATGAGACCAGGGGGGCACTATCCATGAGACCAGGGGGGCACTATCCATGAGACCAGGGGGGCAGTATCCATGAGACCAGGGGGGCAGTATCCATGAGACAAGGGGGGCACTATCCATGAGACCAGGGGGGCAGTATCCATGAGACCAGGGGGGCAGTATCCATGAGACCAGGGGGGCAGTATCCATGAGACCAGGGGGGCAGTATCCATGAGACCAGGGGGGCAGTATCCATGAGACCAGGGGGCAATATCCATGAGACCTGGGGCATTATCCATGAGAGCTGGGGCATTATCCATGAGAGCTGGGGCATTATCCATGAGACCAGGGGGGCAATATCCATGAGACCAGGGGGGCAATATCCATGAGACCAGGGGGGCAATATCCATGAGAGCTGGGGCAATATCCATGAGAGCTGGGGACATATCCATGAGACCAGGGGGCAATATCCATGAGACCTGGGGCATATCCATGAGACCAGGGGGCAATATCCATGAGAGCTGGGGCAATATCCATGAGACCTGGAGGCAATATCCATGAGACCTGGAGGCAATATCCATGAGACCTGGGGGCAATATCCATGAGACCAGGGGGCAATATCCATGAGAGCTGGGGGCATATCCATGAGACCAGGGGGCAATATCCATGAGACCTGGGGCATTATCCATGAGAGCTGGGGGCATTATCCATGAGACCTGGGGGCATTATCCATGAGAGCGGCTGGCATTATCCATTAGAGCTGGGGCAATTATATCCATGTGAACTGGGGAAAATATATCCATATAACCAGTGCTGTGTATATTATTCTTGGGGTTCAGTGCTGTGTATATTATCCTGGAGGCTCAGTGCTGTGTATATTATTCTGGGGGCTCAGTGCTGTGTATGTTATTCTGGGGGTTCAGTGTTGTGTATGTTATTCTGGGGGCACAATGTTGTGTATATTATTCTGGGGGCTCAGTGCTGTGTATATTATTCTGGGGGCTCAGTGCTGTGTATATTATTCTGGGGGCTCAGTGCTGTGTATATTATTCTGGGGGTTCAGTGCTGTGTATGTTATTCTGGGGGCTCCGTGTTGTGTATATTATCCTGGGGGCTCAGTGCTGTGTATATTATTCTGGGGGCTCAGTGCTGTGTATATTATTCTGGGGGCTCAGTGCTGTGTATATTATTCTGGGGGCTCAGTGCTGTGTATATTATTCTGGGGGCTCAGTGCTGTGTATATTATTCTGGGGGCTCAGTGCTGTGTATATTATCCTGGAGGCTCAGTGCTGTGTATATTATTCTGGGGGCTCAGCGCTGTGTATATTATTCTGGGGGCTCAGCGCTGTGTATATTATTCTGGGGGCTCAGCGCTGTGTATATTATTCTGGGGGTTCAGCGCTGTGTATATTATTCTGGGGGTTCAGCACTGTGTATATTATTCTGGGGGTCTGTGCCTGGAGATAGAGATATATATATCTATTATATATATAATGCGTTAGTCCAGTTGCCACAATCACGAGTATACCTGTACGTAGTGATACCTTTCAGTGATCAGTATAGTTTCCAGTTTACACTCTTGAAAGCTTGTCTTTTAAATGTAAAGTTAACCCAATAAAAATGGTATCACCGGCACGCGCTGCTATACTCGTGATTATATATATATATATATATAATTTTCTTCAGGTAATGGGGGTTGTGGAATTCGTGGGTGAGTTCCCTCACTTTTTTTCCCAGGACTTGACCCCTGCCTGTATCACCTCGCCTGTTGTCAGTATCACCAGTGACAGCCAAACAATGTGCCAACCCAGCACAAGCCGGAAAGATTTGGGCAAGGATTTATTTGGAGGTGGTCAGCACCCAGCCAGCAAGCAGTGTTAGAGTCAGCCACGCCAATGGTGCCAGCCCAAGCCAGCCTGTCACCAGTGTGCCCCCAGCAATCAAGATCAGTGCCACACACAGCTGCTGAGACTACCTCAATTAAGGTTAGTTTGGAGCCAAATCTTTGTTTCGGGGTCCTCTTGGACTCCAATCTATCCTTTACTCCTCACATTCAATCACTAACCAAATCCTGCTACTTCCACCTAAAAACATTGCACACATCCGTCATCTGTCCCATTCTGATTCTAGACTCTGCTAAAATGCTCTTCCAAGCTCTTATTTCAATATGTTTCTGTTATGGCACTTTGATGGTAATTAAAATATTTAATGTATGTTAACAAAAAATGCTTTGCGTTTTTCATTTTATTTCTATAAAAAGGCCCACCAAAATCCTCAGCACCAGGCCCATAATACTCTTAATCCGGCCCTGGGCCCTGCGGGTCTGACCAATATGCCCCAGACTGAGCTACAGCGGTGGACTGTGGAGATGGTGGGCCCACGTCTCCCAGTCAATTTGGAGGACTATCATCAGGGGGCGACGGATGGCCCCTCAGGATGGTGGGAGGACAGACTCCCCCCGCAAGCTGGAGTCGGAGGAGTCATGGATCTGGGCCTGGAGGCTTGCCTGCAAATTTTAGCAGGGGAACCTGAGGATGATCCGCTTATTAAGGGGGTCTGGCGGCGGATGATGGCGGAGTTGCGTTCCTGCAGGGAGACAGCAGCCCCGAGGTCGGATGTTCGGCAACTAGATGTGGTACCGCGGTCGATGGATCCTAAGGAGCCGAGACTGCCTGATGTTTGCGGCCTACGCACCTGGGATGTGCCTGCAGGGGCTGAGGTACCCTTTGCTGCTGTGGTTGTTGAGGGAATGATGTGCAGGACTGGTGACTCGGAGATCGGGCCGCTGTTCACCCTTCAGCCCTCAGAATCTGCACCGGAGCTGCACGGCAGGGAACCGCTGCTACAACCTGAAGAGATCCAGCTCACCGCGTACCTCCTCAGGAAAGTGGAGCTGCAGAAGGCACCGCAAATTGAGAGGCTGTTTGTGGGCGGGAAGATCTCTCCTACCTGGCCCTGCGATACGATCACCGCTGTGAGTGGAGTGGCCCGGGGGATCGGTACCCGTTGTGGTCTATGGAAGGTGCCATGGCTTGATGAGGGTGTACTCCCGGCCCTTTTCCTAGACGCGGGCTGAAGAGGACTGACTGTTTTTCCTGCCCTGACTTGGGCACTTTCCTGCTGCAGCGGCCTCCCTCGTGGAGTTTCCCCTCTCCCTTCCCCATTGATGAGTATCTCTGCTTTGAGTACCCTTTTCCCCTCTCCCGACCTCATTGCTGAGTTATTACTATGTTTTATTTTGAGGTTTCTGAGACTTTTTTGGCCACATGTAGTTGAATCTTCCTTTTTTTGTTTCTCTCCCTTTTTGTGATTTCCCCCCCCCATTTTTTGTTTTGGCTTCACTGGGTTGTCCTAGGGGAAGAGTCATAGGCTCGAACCCAGCTTTTTCCCGGGTGCCCAGGCCTGGTGCCATTAACCCCCATGGCCTTTTCCCGCGTTTTTTCACCGGTTGGGAATGTGCCAGAGGCGGCACTGATATGGCCTTTGCCATCTTTCCCTCACCCCCCTTTTTTTTTCTCTCATTTTTATAATTATATTTGACTTTCGCTGTTTATATTGCTATCTATACGCCTTGTAGTTTCGATGCATATGATTCCTGATGACCTTTTCTTATGCTATGCTGTTTTTCTTTCTTTTCTTTACGCTGAGTTATTGCAGACGACTATTTGCGGCCCTGCGAGGCCCTCACTTTACGTTTTACTTGTATGATGACATATTTCAAAATAAAAAAAATTTGAATATAAAAAATAATAAAAATAAAAATATATGAATCTGGTAAAGGCGTCAGTGCACCCAGATATTGTGCCTTTCATGGCAGCAAGTGCCTTCACACCGTAACCCTTTTGTGGTATTGTGGAAGAGTGCAGGGTTGGACCCTGCGGTTCAAAAAATTAAAATGATATAAATCTGGCACAGGCATCAGTGCAGCCAAATATTGTGCCTTTCATGGCAGCAAGTGCATTCACACCGTAACCCTTTTGTGGTATTGTGGAAGAGTTCAGTGCTGGAGGTTTTGTGAATGCAGAAGACATCCCGATCTATTCCGTTACGTCAGCATCAGGGGTTTGATAACTGCTGATCCAGGACTGATTCATTTTTATAAATGTCAGGCGGTCTTCAGAGTCGGTGGACAGACACACTCTTTTGTCTGTGACAAAACCTCCAGCGGCACTGAACGTCCTTTCAGAAAGCACGCTAGATGAAGGGGAACCTAGTAGCTGCATAGCATATTGGCTAAGTTCTGGCCAGTGATCCAATCTCAACACCCAGTAAGCAAGTAGATCATCTGCTGAAAAGGTATCCAGGTCTGCCCTTGCCCCTAGGTAGTCCTGCACCATATGGTGAAGACGCAGGCAATGGGTGCCTACATCTGATGTCCCTGGGCGTCGTGGACTAAAAAAAATTAAAAAATGCATCAGTCAAGCGGCCCTGGCCTTCACCACTATTCCTCTGATCATCCGCAGCCTCAGAAGCACCTGTGTCATCACTTGTGTAACACCTTTCCAGGCACTGGTAGGTTACCAAGTGTCGCTTTAGAGTGTCCTCAAGTTTTTTCATCCTGTGCTCCCTCTGTGCGGGCAGGATGAGCTCTGCAACTTTACCCTTGTATCGTGGATCAAGAAGGGTTGCCAACCAATAATGATCCCTCTCCTTGATAGCACGAATCCTGGAGTCCTTTAGCAGGCTTTGCATTATAAGGGAGCCCATGCAGCGTAGGTTGGAGGTGGCATTAGCTTCTGAGTCTTCCTGGTCAATGAGGATGACCGTATCGTGCACTTCCTCCTCCCAGCCACGCACTAGCCCTTGTGTTTATGGGCACACGAAACCCTCCCTTGAGGAATCCCCACCTTCAATGCCCCCACTACTTAAATATTCCTCATCCTCATCCTGTCTGATCTGAGGAGGACCCGCTGGAATGCTGTCTACGGAAAGACTGGGGCCTTGAGAGCTAGGGAAGGCCTCCTCTTCCTCCCACTGCTCTGCCTCTAGAGCCACATCTATAATTCCCCGCAGAGTGTGCTCCAGCAGGAACACTAAAGGAATTGTGTCACTGATGCATGCACTGTCCCTGCTCACCATCCTCGTTGCCTCCTCAATTGGTGACAGTACAGTGCATGCATCCTTGATCATCAGCCACTGCGGGGCGAAAAAAAACCAAGTTGACCTGAACCGGTCCTTGTGCCATACTCACACAGGTACTCGTTGATGGCCCTCTGCTGCTTGTGCAGACACTGCAGCATTGCTAATGTCGAGTTCCACCTGGTGTGCATGTCACAGATCAGACGGTTTGTGGGAAGATGGAATTCTCTTTGAATTTCTGCCAGGCGAACGCTTGCTGGGAATGACGTCTGAAGTGGCTGCAGACTTTTCTGGCCTGGCTGAGAAGCTCTTCCAGCCCTGGGTACTTGGTTAGGAAACGCTGTACCACTAGATTTAGGACGTGTGCTAGGCATGGTACATGCGTCAATTTACCCTTGCGTAGGGCGGAAAGAAGGTTGCTGCCATTATCACAGACGATCATTCCCAGCTGAAGCTGGCGTGGTGTTAACCATCTCTGCATCTGCCCCTGCAGAGCTGACAGAATTTCTGGCCCGGTGTGGCTCCTGTCCCCTAAACAAACCAGCTCAAGCACAGTATGGCTTCTTTTTGCTTGAGCCATTGCGTAGACCCTGTCAGGCGTCGGTTTAACTGCCACTTCGCCAGAGACAGAGAAGGAGGAGGAGGAAGAGGGAGAGGTGGTGGTGGAGCAGACAGACCTCATACAAGCAGCTTTCTGGAGGCGTGGTGGATGAACAAGCTCCAGCACAGAGCCCCGTCTTGAATCCCTCCCAGCTGCAATCAGAGTTACCCAGTGTGCTGTGAAGGAAATGTAACGACCCTGTCCATGCTTGCTGGACCACGTGTCTAAAGTCACATGCACCTTGCTGCTGACTGCCTTTCCCAATGACTCGATAACATTGTCTTCCACGTGCTGGTATAGTGCTGGAATGGCCTTCCGTGAAAAGTAATGGCGTTTTGGAACCTGCCACTCTTGGTACAGCACATTCAGCAAATTCACGGAAGGGAGCAGAGTCCACCAGCTGGAAAGGCAGCCGCTGCAATGCGAGTAATTTTGCTAAGCTGGCATTTAGACACTGTGCTTGGGGATGGTTGGGACTAAATTTTTTTCTTACACTGCAGCAGCTGGGGCAACGTAATCTGACTGCGTAAATCTTCAGCTGATGGGATGCTGTCACATTGTGAAGAAGGACCCGGTACATCCATTACTGTAGCATCATCCCTGTCAGTGGAGGTTGTAGCAGGCAATGATATGGCAGGACATACAGTGGGGGTAGAGACAGATGAGGAGGAGGACCTACGCAAAGTTTTGCGACAACGGGATGTGTGGCAGGAGGTCATATGTCGCCTCAAGCACGTGGTACCCAAGCGTCCAGTGTCTTTCCCACGCTTGAGCCTCATCTGACATAGATTACAAATAGCAACGGTGGGGTCTGCTGCACATTTCTTAAAGAACTCCCAGACAGCAGAGTTCCTGCATGTGTGCTTTGAGACAACAGCGCTCTGCACCGGAGCAGCTCTGACATCTGATGCCTTGGACTGGCTAGTGCTATGGATGGTCATAGAGGATGTTGTGCCTCGTGTTTGCTGTGCCTCCTCCTCCTCCTCCTCACTTGATTCCTCTGTTCGATCTGGCACCCAGGTGGAGTCAGTGACCTCATCATCATTGTCATCATCACACTCTATCTCCTTGTCACTGGAGCCAACTTGGCAGTATGCTGCAGCTTCTGGGGCAACATGAGTGCCAGTTATTTGTGTGTCATCACTGTCACCCCCTTCCTCTAGGTTGATTATACTCCCTTCCTCAACCTCAGAGATTGAATTAGAGCACTGTACTTGCTGCGCATCCTCAAGCAGCATGTCACTGTCATTGTAGTCAAACAATTCAGCTGACTCCACCGTGTGTGATAGCAAGGCTACGGCAGGAGTAGCTGTGGACATGGAGGCTGCATTAAATGCTTTGGCAGCTGAGGTGGACTGTAAAGCACTACAAGCCTGGCTGGCAGAGGACTCGGAGGATGAGGATGGCCTGGTTGGCCAATCCACCAAATCCTCTGTATGTTGCTGCTGCTTAAGAAGATGGTCAGCTCCAGTTAGAAAGGACAAGCGTGCCCCTGCAGAGGATGCACCACGTCCACCACGACCAGAGGCACAGCCTCCCGACACAGGGGCTGCTTGCCCTCTTATCTGTCTGGGAGAGTCTGCCTGTCCTTTTTGTTCTTTCAGACATGGTGAGTGATATATAGATTAAATATATACAGAACTCTTATTCAACTCTGGTATAAAGATTAAAGATTTACAGAACTCTGGTATAACTCAGTGAGACACCCTGATAGCTGGCAGCCAGTGACAAGACACAGATTACAATTCCCAGAAACCTCCTATAAATCAGTGAGACCCCCTGTTGAGTGTCAGTGAGAAGACACAGATTACAAATCTCAGAAACCTCCTATAAATCCGTTTGACCCCCTGATGGGTGGCAGTGAGAAGACACAAATTACAATTCGCATAAATATGCTAGAAGTATGTGGGACCCCCTGATGGGTGGCAGTGACTGAGAAGACACAGATTACAAGTCTCAGAAACCTTCTATAAATCAGTGTGACCCCCTGATAGCTGACAGTGAGAAGACAGATTATAAATCTCAGAAACCTCCTTTAAATCAGTGTGACCCCCTGATGGTTGGGAGCCAGTGAGAACACACGGATTATAACAATTCCCAAATATTTTGTAGAAATTAGTGACCCCCCAAAATACTTGCTGGCAGTGACAAGACACAGATCACCTCAATTCCCAAATATTTTGTAGAAATTAGTGACCCCCAAAATACTGCGTGGCACTGGCTGTGTGACAAGACACAGATCACCTCAATTCCCAAATATTTTGCTGAAATGAGCACCCAAAATAGTTGCTGGGACTGAGCACAAAGATTACAACAATTCCCAGATATTTGTTAGAAATTAGCCCCCCCCCGGACCCCCCCAGTAGCGTGGCAGACCGGCAGTAAGAACACACAACAACAATCTCCTATGAAATCTCCTCTCAATTGCGTGCAGAAGCGGTGTGTGGAAACCTTATATAATGTGCTGCGGGATTTAGCTCTGTGAGCCCATGATTGGGCAAATTTTGCCCAATCAGGACTCTGAGCCGTGATTGGCATACTGTTGAACCTGTCTTGCACCAGACCTGTGGTCAGGTGCAAGGCTGTAGCCAATTACAAGGTTCAGGCCAGTGGAAAGTGCATTGTGGTCCATTTGTGGGCGAACACGCGGCGAACACGCGGAAATGTTCGTAGTTCGCTAACAGACGAACAGGCTATGTTCGATGCGAACTCCGAACCGAACAGCTCATCCCTACTCTTAACACAGTCAGGCTCGCTCTCAGGTCAGGGTGCTCTGCTCTAGAATGATTGCAGTTGTTACTAAGCATGAAGCTGCCGGCCACCCATCTTTACTAGCGATTAGATGGCTGGCGGAGGCGAGCGAGGGGAAAGTTTGGCTTAAACTGAGTGGGCCCTGTGGTCGTGATGGATCCCACCTCTTCTGAATCTGGGAGTTTCTGAAGTGTTTGCAGGCATCAGGGAGCCCGCATTCACTTCAGCGAGACAACCGGAACTTCCTGGAGACTTGGGATCCATTTTTTATATGCGATGCAGATGTCTCGAATATAACGCGACCCCTCCAATTCTAAGGGAAATTTTTGACACCAAAATCTAGTGGTATACTCGAGTATCTACAGTAATTCACTAACCTCCGAACTTGCCACCGAATTACACCGACCAGTGAATTTCACTACTCAGTGTAATTTTGAGGGACTTCAACTATTCACTAAGCTGTCAATTCACCAAATACAGACGAAATGACAGCAAAATATGCTGCATTTTGTTGATCTTTGCCGATCTTCGGCAGCAGCAAAATTGTCCCATAGAGAAGTAATGGTTTGTCTATTCACAGAATGCCGAAATGCACTGAAGTGTCAGGGAAATGCCCAGATTTATGGTGTTTCATCAGAATCCGCAAAGTGCGCCGAAGTGAAAATATTTGTGAATAGACCCTTCACTGTCCTTATTATCCCAAGGAAATTAATAACCATATGCTTGAAGAAGCTCCATGCCTCTTCCTCTACATCACTCATTGAAGACACTGAAGTACCAACTTCGGCGCAATTTGGCGATTCCATTTCGCAAATTCACTATTTAGTGAGTGGTCATTGTATTCCACCGAAGATAGTTGCGAACGTCGCTGAAGAGCACTGAAGAGTTCCAAAGAGCACGGACATGGCCTTGGAGAAATCTACTGAACTGCCCCTCCTTCGTCCCACCTACACAGCTGACGCGCAGTGTGCATCATTGACTGCAGGTAGACAGGCTGAGTGAGGGCAGTCCCGCGGTAGCCAACGGTGCTTGGCGCGGGCCGACTGTTGGGGGGGGGGGGCTGAAGCTAATGGGGCGTATTCTGCCGCCCGTGGCTTCAAGGCACACACACCACGGGGATGGCATAGTACGATCCGTGGTGGGAAGGGGTTAAAGATCTTTTTTTATTATTTAGACACATATTAATATTTTTTTTTATTGGTTTAAACACCTACTAGGAGAGTTCCATTTTTTTTCCCAGTTCAGTGGAATTCACCGATGCCAATTCGGGGCAGTTCGTCACTTATCCGTGCAATTCATCAGTTTTCGCTGACGTCTGATAACTGGTTGGGCGACTCCATTTCGGCAAAATACAGTGACCATTCGTAAATAGTTAAAGGGATACTCTAAGCAACATGACCACCTGTTTCGTTTTGGGCATTAAATGCATCATTAATTATTGAATTAATATGCAATAATTAAAGCCCTAAGTTGCAACAATAACATTTATATCTTGTGGGTAATATGGTCGAATATATATATATATATATATATAAGAAAAACCACACAGAAACCGGTGCAATATGAATGACAATTTACTTGGCAGTTTATATCATTTGCTTTACAGTAACTACAGAAAAACTAACATATACACACAGTCATGGCACAGTACATTAAACTAAACAACAATACTTAAACAATACAGCAATGAACTAAAAGCAGGCTTACTACGCCCCAAGCTGGGGGCTGCAGAAAACTTCACATGGTCTGGTCAGTCTCAGGTATCAGGCCAAAGAGAAAGAGACCTAACTCTTGGTGGAAGTCCCCCTTTTATTCCCAGTGGGAGTCACCAGTAGACAAACCCTCTCTACCAATAGGAAAAGACCTCTCTAAAGTAGGCTGGCTTAATGACATCACAGCTAGCCCCACAGTGCAAACAGCCTACACACTGCCCCTAGTGATCCTTCTTTGGTATGTCAATCAGTTAGTATTAAAATACGATAATTTATGGCAGAAATCACCCATGATCATAACAATCCACCCTTTGACTTATGTCATACATCATCTATGAAACGATCTCCCCATTTTTGGAAACAAAATACATTCCTCCCACCAACAATATGAGTGCTTTATCAACTAAATTCAGCAAAGGTACACCACTGAGCGTGTGCCTAAGGCTAGGGTCAGACTGAGGCAGTGCGAACGCGCGTTCTGGCGCACTTAATCACGGCCGCACTAGCAGCAGATGCCATGCAATGACGGCCAATATACGACGTACGGTCGCACAAAAGTCCGGCCGCGCAACGCAAGTGGAAAATGAACGCATTTTTTCGAGAACGTTAAACCGCTGGTACTGACGTACAGAGTGCGCTGCGGCCGCATAGCAGCGTGTGTGCGTGATTAGGAGACGTCAGACGCTGCTAGTGTGCGGCCAACATAACGTTCAAACAGCCGGATTTCCCTAGACTTCTTTTTACCCCATCGTCATGAAATACGTCCAGAATTGCGCATCGTCTGACCACTTAAGCGTATTCCGTGAAAAAATGCGTGCGCACGCATCGACGTACATTTTGACGGTGGCCGCAGAAAATGCGCTCATCTGTCCCTAGCCTTACCAGTTACAAAACCTTTGCCTATAATAGGCACATACAAAACCAACTTTATTGTATTTATGTGAGGATGTGTGGTGGAGCTTAATAAAGTATTAGACACAACAACCCATATAGCACCTGTAATTCTTGGCATGGACAGTCACTGGAGCTGGATGCTGTAGGCCTCGAAGCCAGACATTTCCCAAACATTAGTCCTGGAAAGCTTTTCTTTCTTCTTCTTTTTCTTCAGAGAACTTTGACGAATAGCAACTGATGAAGAAATTTTGCGCAGAGAGGTGTAGGATATTACTCAACAGTTCACTGGTGCAGGGACTCTCATGTGTTTTGTGGTCACTTATTCTTTATTTCATTCCCCACATTGATGTAACACAAGTTCCTGCTCTTTGTTGCGTTATTTACCTACTCTCATCACTCTCAGCTGCAGTGAAACTTCAATGAAGGCTGAGCTTAATGTCCAAAGCTGCTGCCTCTTCTTCTGGTTCTTGAGCTGCAGTAAAATCACATTGATGAAAAGTCTTCAATAAATACACACGACCAATAACACACACCGCCTGATCGGTGAATGAAATCTCCTTGCTGGAAAGTTTTTGACACGCAGGCAATCGTCTACATAGGCCAAAACGACAGCTCATGGGGGTGCCAATCATCACAATAACTATTTGGTTGCCATGTCTAAACTTTTTACCCTGTGGAGATAGATATAAACCGACACATATCTCCTGAGATCGATCTCTATACATCCACCACACTCCTGATTCACAGATAAACACAATAACCTGGTACTGCTCCTTGACGGGACTGTCAATGGAACTGTAACCAAAAAACATCATAACATTTTACTAGGGATGCACCGATACCACTTTAAGACCGAGTACGAGTACCGATACTTTT
>RXON01004382.1:0-32933 GCA_009667805.1 Leptobrachium leishanense | reverse complement strand
CAAGCAAAATCGACCTTCATTACTGTACCCGATTCCTGTTTTTGTTTTGCGATGGGAGTTGGAGAAAGAGAGACGAAGATTAATGAGAGTATTTATGAACTTTACGTATGACCTGGAAACATTTCAAGACCAAGTGAGGCTGGCCTCACTTTCAAGGGAAAAAAACGAAGGACAAGTGGGAGGGGGAGTTCTCGGCACCTTGACAAAAACGATGCACAAGGGAGCCAAGTGATCAATATGACTTTCATAACGCTGTGATGCCCATCGGTTCAATATCTGGTCCTGTGCCATTTATGTCCACTCCCAGTCAAGTAATGTAAATGGGCTTTGGCTCGACCCATCCAGTTTGATGGACCTGCAATACGTTGCAGCATGAATTTTTTTTTTTGTTGGTTTCCAGTGGTACTGAAGGAGGGGTATGGCTTCTTAAAGGTTTCAACGGTGCTTTATGAATTTGAAAGGGAATGTTCTAATCCTTAAAGCAAACAAAATAAATATACAATATATTATTATTTCGCCGCCATCTGTAAAGATGGCACAAACGGGGCGTAAAAGTGGACAAAGTAAAGGGTGGGGGATAAAAACCTAAACACTAACACAATGGGTGGGATGAACTCCGCATTTATATTTATATAAATATATATATATTTTGCTGACGCAGTATACAGTGTATATACTAGCAGATCCTGGGAAGAGAATGCTAAATTTGCTTTGCTAGCGAAATCACTGTGGCGTGCAAACTGGAACTCGGTAGAAACACAAAAATGAATGACAACAAAAACAAAAAAAAGCCATTATCCTGAAGGCCGCATAGTGAAAAGCCTTCAGTTTTACCTCATTCTTCGTAGCAGCCCTCAACTGAATCTGTTTCATTGTTCCAGACAACCAGGAATTTCTAGGTGCAATTTTAAATTTCTCAGTACATGCATTTTATTTTAAACAAATTCCCTTCACTCAGTTTCTTACTCCCCCCCCCCCCTTTCTTTGCTTTTTTTTTATTTTCCTCATTGTCTTAAATTTAACTGGAGTCTGTCAAAATGTTTTACTGCTGGGGTTGGTGATTTTTTTTTTTAATATATTTGTTATATATCTAATATATAAACTTTTTTTTTTTTTTCCAGGACTTTTATTTTTATATATAATTTTTTTTTTTTTAACCCTTCTCAGCCACTGAGTTCATCTGCTACATTTAGCTGCATTTTACAAGTGATAACTCCAAGCACAGCTATAGACTTACATATGCTACAGGGGGATGTCACGATTTAGGTCAACATGTTGTAAATACTTTTGTTCTGTAATGTGTGTTACTTGTTATGACTAATTTATTATCAGTCAGAGATGAACGTTCTTAAATTATTTTGTGTGCGTTTCTTTTCTTCAGTTTTATTTTCTTTGAACGTCCGAATTTTAGATTCACTGTGCATGTAATTATCACCAGCCACGTTCTTACAGATCTTTCCATTAATAAACAGTTTGGATTTTTAACGGCAATAACACAAGCTATCTACACTAAAATACAGATACTGTGATTATCTTATTATAAGGGATGGGTTATACTAAATTATATATATACTGGAGGGTGGTCCTCAATTTTTCTCATTTCTTCAAGATAAATGCTACGTTCAGGCTTTTTTTTCTTTTTCATTTTCTTGATTTAATATTAAAATTCATGTCAAGGAAAATGCTCCATTGGATTCCATCCTACCGACGCACTTATTTTGGTGCTTGTCACTTTAATGCTAAAAGATATGTACATCAACATGAGAGTAAACAGTGCTTTTTGCAAACTACAGTATGATTTTTAGCTGACTCGCTGTAGGAATATTTCTTTCCACCTCTACAAAACACGGATAGATTTGAAATTTAAGAGGCGTTCCAGAAATCTGTCAGTAATTCAAGTAAACAAAGCGGTTAAGCTCACAAAACAATAATAAAGCTAATAAATAGACCAGTGCTCAGGGAGTTCAATGTGGCCCAGGACAGTAACATCCAGTAAAAGAAAGTATTCTGCCAAAGTAGCAATTTTATTGGAAGTTACCCATATGACAAGGCTTGACAAAGGCTGATGCTTCAGCTGAAATTTGCCTGGCCTCTCTTTT
The DNA here is from genome assembly GCA_009667805.1 of Leptobrachium leishanense. Classification (NCBI taxonomy): domain Eukaryota; kingdom Metazoa; phylum Chordata; class Amphibia; order Anura; family Megophryidae; genus Leptobrachium; species Leptobrachium leishanense. Next base: position 30,834 of record RXON01004382.1, on the reverse strand, counting down.
GGTGTTTTGTTTCAAAATTGAAGGCAGTTTTGGTGCTTAGCATTTCGGCTCAGTTCGGCAATTCATTCTGTGAATTCACTATCAAATGTTTAGCGTATCGAGTCGCCGAAGCATTTAAGTGCCGAAATTGCCTCTGCAAATTCCACTGACGTGCAGTGCAAAAAACAAAAAATAGGAAGTCTCCTATTTTTCCAATAGCTTAAATCAATAAAAATGTTGGGTTATTCAGAGAGATCTGAAATTCAGCAAACGGTGACATTTTGGGGCCATTTGGCTATTGAGAGCAGGCAATTCGCCAAATTCAATTGCCTGCACGTTACGTGCCTGTTCGAAGGCAGTGAAATCCCCCATAGAGAAGCATTGGTTAATCTATTCAGAGACACCAAACAACAGAGAAAAGTTGCCGAAGTGCCCTGCCATTCGGTGGTTTCATTCGGCAGAATTATTCAAGGGAATCCCATAGGCTTCAGTGTTAAAAAATATTCCCGTTTTAATCCAATATCTAATAAACCGTTTATTATTCTGCTGTAAAGAGTCTCTTTATTTATAGATTATTTTTATTTAGGATCTTTTAGGCATTTTTTGGCAAAATTATTTTTTTTATCGTATTTCTTTTTTCTGTAACAGACCTTTTTATTATCATTCATAGGATCTTATATGTAAATTCCAGACATTTTCGTTCAGTAGTTTTTTGCAAACAGCGTTTCAAATTTGAAACTTTCAAGTGTTGTTTTTTTTAAACCACGTTCGTCTGCTTGTCAGGTTTTTCCGGCAGCTGCTCTGCTCTGTGTGATTGGCCGCTAGTCTGGGTTTTTGCAGCAGTTTCTGTGGGCGTTTAGCGGGTTTGCGGAGAGTATTCCCTGCACTACGGGGGTCCTGCGGTGCTTGCTGAATACACCGCTGGGTCGGCTAAATAGGAATCGCCCCGAAATGAGTGGAACGAAAGGTCACCGAACTTGCGGTGACATTTTGGATCTCTCTGAATAACCCCCACAGTAAAAATGTGTATAAACGTCCTTAAAAACAAATGATAGAAAAGGTCCTTTAAAAAATAAAAACAAAAGCTCCTGTTTAAAAATACTAATAATAATAATAAGGTCTGTTTAAAAACGGGTTTATGTAAAAAATAAATTCTATAGTGTGTGTGTGTGTGTATGTGAACCCTTGGGATTACGTGGAGTTTTGCATGAATTGGTCATAAAATGTGCTCCGATCTTCATCTAAGTCACAACAATTTGAAAAACACAGTCTACTTAAAAACATATGTTTGTGTTGTATTATTTTATGTGTTTATTGAACAGAACATGTAAACATTCACAGTGCAGGGTGGAAAAAGTATGTGAACCTTTGGACTTAATAACTGGTTGACCCTCCTTTGGCAGCAATAACCTCAACCAAACGTTTCCTGTAGTTGCAGATTACACCTGCACAACGATCTGGAGTAATTTTGGACCACTCCTCTTCACAAAACTGTTTCAGTGTAGCAATATTCTTGGGATGTCTGGTGTGAATCCCTCTCTTAAGGTCATGCCACAGCATTTCAATCGGGTTGAGGTCAGGACTCTGACTGGGCCACTCCAGAAGGCGTATTTTGCTTTGTTGAAGCCATTCTTTTGTTGAATTACTTGTATGCTTTGGGTCATTGTCTTATTGCATCACCCATCCTCTGCGGAGCTTCAGTTGGCAGACAGATGGTCTTACGTTTTCCTGCAAAATGTCTTGATAAACTCTGGAATTCATTTTTCCATCAATGACAACAATCCGTCCAGGCCCTGAGGCAGCCCCAAACCATGATGCTCCCTCCGCCATGTTTTACAGTGGGGATGAGGTTTTGATGTTGGTGTGCTGTGCCTTTTTTTTCTCCACACATAGTGTTGTGTGTTTTTTTTCAAACCTCTCAATTTTGGTTTCATCTGTCCACAGAATATTTTGCCAGTAGTGCTGTGGAACATCCAGGTGCTCTTTTGCAAACTTCAAACATGCTGCAATATTATTTTGGACACCAATGGCTTCCTCCGTGGTGTCCTCCCATGTACTCCATTCTTGTTTAATGTTTTCCTTATTGTAGATGTGTCAACAAAAATGTTAGCATGTGCCAGAGATTTCTGTAAGTCTTTAGCTGACACTCTAGGATTCTTCTTTACCTCATTAAGCATTCTGCGCTGTGCTCTTGCAGTCATCTTTACAGGACGACCACGCCTATGGAGAGGAGCTACAGTGCTGAACTTTCTCCATTTGTAGACAGTCTGTCTTACCGTGGACACATGAACAACAAGACTTTTAGAGATACTTTTGTAACCCTTTCCAGCTTCATGCAAGTCAACAATTCTTGATCATAGGTCTTCTGAGAGCTCTTTTCTGTGAGGCATGGTTCACATCAGGCAGTGCTTCTTGAAACCAGTAAACCCAAAACTGGTGTGTGTTTTTAAAGGGCGGAACAGCTTTCAGCAACACATCCAATAATATCACACTGATTGGACTCAAGGTTGGCTCACTCCTGGCTCCAATTAGCTCTTGGAGAAGTCATTAGGCTAGGGGTTCTCATACTTTATCCACCCTGCACTGTGAATGTTTACATGTTCTGTTCAATAAACACATGAAAACATATAATGTTTGTGTTGTATTATTTTAAGCAGACTGTGTTTTTCAAATTGTTGTGACTTAGATGAAGATCAGAGCACATTTTATGACCAATTCATGCAAAACTCCACGTAATCCCAAAGGGTTCACATACTTTTTCTTGCCACTGATGTATATATATATATATATATAATTTCATACATACAGTTCATAAAGATTGTAAGCTCGAATGAGCAGGGCCCTCTACACTTGTTTCCATCCTATGTCTATCTCGTTCCCTTTGGTTATTGTAAAGTGCTGTGGAAACTTGGCGCTATATAAATGATGATGATGATGATAATAATAATGTCTCTAAAGGCAAATGAAAAGACAGAAGTGAAAATTATTACAAAATGAGATGTATATATTTGTGTTTTTGCCTCATTTAATACACCTCTATATGGGCACCATTAGTTGCACGAAGCACATCAAGACGGTGCTCTGTTTCTTGCCATGTTGGCTGTAGCATATCCTCATCAATGGTGGCAATGGCAACATTGATGTCCCGTACCTTTGTTCCATACACTATATTTTAAGTGAAACATTTCCATACCGGTGGATTGGAAGGGATGGCCCAATTCCCTGGCCGCCTCGTTCACCAGATATCACTCCCCTCGACTTCTTTCTATGGGGTTATGTTAACGATATGGTGTATGGAATAAAGGTACGGGACATCACTAATGTAAAGCAGAGGATCACTGATGCCATTGCCACCATTGATGAGGGTATGCTACAGTGAACATGGCAAGAAATCGATTACCATCTTGATGTGCTTCGTGCAACTACAGTAATGGTGCCCATATAGAGGTGTATTAAATGAGGCAAGAATAAAACCCTTAAATATGTCTCATTTTGTAATAGTTTTCACTTATCTGTCTTTTCATTTGCCTTTTGACAACTTAAAAAATATTATAAAGATTTTATGGATACCCTGTACATTTTTATTTTTTATATTATTGCATTGAAACTGGATTCGCCTGTTTTAAAGCCGTCGAATTGAAACACCGAAAATCAGGTAATTTCCGTGCAATTTGGCATTCTGTGAATAGACGAATCAATAGTCTCTATGGGATAATGTAGATACTGCTAAATTGCATTGAAATAAACCTTTTCCTGTCGATTTGGTGACTTGACAGCTTTGTGAATAAATGAATTGCCCCAAAATTGCACCTACCGTGAAATTTACCATTTGGTGCCAAATTTTGACAACCCTCTATGTATGCAAAACATAGATCACTGCATACATACACATGCTGCAGAATATGTTGTACAGAGCACTGGGCTTTGCAAGGGTTAAGTGTAAACGTGAATCAAGTTACTGACCAGCTCCAGTACATCTACAGGTTTGTCCTTTGATCAAGGACAGACTGGATGGTCGGACTCGCCTCCGGTCATATTGCAAGATGGAAGATGTTGCATGGGATACTCCAACTCATCCTCCGTATTACTCACGAGTTATTTTTTTTTTTATATAGAAAGGATACATTGAGATTTCTCTCGTTTTCAAGTATGTCCTGGGTGGCGAGTATGTACCGTTAGGTGTCTTGCCCAAGGACACTTACTGGAGAGGTGCTCTTGCTGGGATCGAACTCACGTCTCCACAGGTGCTCTCCATGCAGAGCAGTGATGTTACCTCTACTCCACCCAGTCGTAAAATCGAAGGTATTGCAGTGCTGACAAAAAAGCCAACATTTAAATAAAACTAGACAGGAGAAGCTGCGCCGTGACATGCTCCTCTTAGGCATTTCATAAAATTGATAGAGTTTTGTTGGCTTTGCGATCTTTTTTTCACCATCACCAATCCATTGTTCTTCACGGGAGCTGCCAAAGGATACCAGTTCATCTATACATGCAATGAGCGTAACTTACACCGGACAACTTCCATACGCTACACAAACCATGTAAGAAGCCGCAGGGGAATCCATGTTTCAGAGCTCTGGACCAAAGAGGAACAGCTCCCGAGGGTTAAGAAAACTAAATACTTGTGAGAGGGGGTACGTTTTTATACTGGGGTATGTTTTTATACTGTTCCATGAATATTTATCAAGTAAAACTTGAAGCACCGTACCTACATCTGCTTTTTGTAGCTGTTATACATAAGAACGACATGTTACACAACATGACAGCTCTATATCTTAAAATATGAGTGACTCCCACCAATCACATGGCTATAACTTCAGGAACCCTGCTTTCCCTTTGATTCGGCGATGAGCTCAGTATGGCTGTGGGGCACAAGCTGTTATTGGTGCGACTTGTATTGGTAGTCCTGTTACCATAGAGTAAGGGCCCCATAAGCGCCATCAGGAAAACTGACTATTTAAGCTGCCAGCAGCACTAATGCCCTCACCTAACATCACATGGAGTGAGGACCTGCTGTTAGGGCTGTGCTGTGAGAAAACACAGATAAGGGTTTTTGCAGTGCACAGGCCAAAAACTAGAAGTACATTGTATTTCCACATTTTGCTTGTTCGCTCATCATTGGTAAACCATTAAAAGAATTCTGAGAATTGTAGGTGAACAGCGTTTGGGTGGCCAGATTTTAGGATCCTTGTTATAGAAAAATCTTGGAGGCATCTCGCTGGTGTGATGTTCCCAGAAGAAAAACGGAAGACGTTGTAATTAGTCCTTCATGGAAATGGTGGCCCTGCATGGCATGGAGACCCTTGTTTTCTAGGAATGAATTCCCAGACGTGGTGACCCCTGTATTCCATAATTTAACTCAACACCATAACTCAATTATTCAGTGTCTGAAACCCTGACCTGACGTCCTCTGCGTTCCATGAGAGAACCCCCAGACTTAGTGACCACTGTATTCCATGAGAGAACCCCCAGACTTGGTGACCACTGTATTCCATGAGAGAACCCCCAGACATAGTGTCTTTTATTCCATGAGAGAACCCCCAGACTTAGTCACAACTGTATTCCAAGAACCACAAGAAAAGGTGACACTTGTTTTCCATGAATGAATTCCCAGACATGGACTTTTGCATTCTTTAATATAACTCACTAACATGGTAACTCAATTATTCATTGCCTGAAATCCTTGACATGGTGTCCCCTGTATTCCATGAAAGGACACCCAGACATGGTGAACCCTGTATTCCTTGATAAAACACCAAGACATAGTGATCCCTGTATTTCATGGCAGAACTTCCAGTCATCGTGATCCCTGTAATCCATGAAAGAACACCAAGGTATGGCGATCCCTTTATTCCATAACATAATTCCTAGCAGACCTGATGACCCCTGTTTTCATAACCGAATTGCAACCATAGGATCCTCAACTCAATTTCAAGGCACAAGTCATTAGGGGGGGTTTTGTTCAGTCTTTGAAGGCTAGATCAGATGTTACTGTTCATGCTACGTTTTCAGATCCTGAACAAGACAATCACCTTTCCATTATGTGTCAAACAAATCATTTTCAAATGGTCATAATGGTACCACTCAGATCTAATATCTAATAAATTCCCTAAGTACTCATGTATTGGTGCTCATCTAAAATGCAAACACTGGCTCCTGCCATTGATATCATACACTCAGTAATGTACCAGTGATTTCAATACAAACAGGATCAGGAAAGAGCCCTGATAACAGATCCATCGCTAGAAACAATGACGGCTACCACGGGTGTTCTAGATGTATATAGACTAATGATGGTCAAGCAGTTGTATAAAAGATAGGCCAGGTTGCGTGGTGAGAAAACGCTACGTTGGTCCGGTCGTTGACTGCTCTGCAGTCTGCACAATTCATTAACTGTCGAACTAACTACCTTGGTACACCCACTCCAGTCTTGCAGCTCTCTGTATTGTTGTGCGCTCTAAGTTGTCCGTTGGTCTCGAAACCTTTGGAACTTAGTAGCAGTTTAGTTCTCTTGTTATACTCCCTGGCTTTGGCATGTAAATCTGAAAATACTGTTTATTTTGTTACGATCGAGCAGATAATTCTGTCCAATAAGATCCCGCTGCCTGCCAGTGAAATCCATGCGCCTCGCCTAGTTCGCCAATTCCATGCGGCCCATCCTTCAGCGCCTGGAGGTCGTTCTGAGTCCGACCGTGTAGGGGGGGTTCTGTTACATCCTCAGCCCCTGCTGTGCTTCCTGGGGGGTCTGGGCATGGTTCGGTGCCACTGGCTGGTCGAGTGCCAGCATCATGTAATGGTCGAGCGGTGTCCGAGGGGGCGGGGCCTGGTGTTGTCACGAGGGGCCGCCGGGTTTAAAGCAGGGCGCTAGGATTTGCCTCGTTGTTGTCGCCCTGATGTGGAGTTCATTCCCGCATCGCTTCCTGTTGATTCTCATTGCTGTTTAAGTTGCCGACCCATTCACGTCTACGATTCCTGCTCCTGATTTTGACCCGGCTTGTCTTTGACTATTCTCATGTTACATGCTATAGCAGTTACAAGTGCTGTGCGTTGTTTACATACAGAAAAAATGGCGTCGCGCCCATACTCACCGGAGCGGCTGCAACAACCAGGAGTAACAGCCCAGTTAATGTATAAAACATAACAAGGGAAAAAAATGTCATCTGCGCTCGTTTCTATGTATTCCATGTGTAACAAAACACTGAGGTTTTTGTTTGTTTCAATGGCCATTGCAACGTAAGCTCACTCGCCACTTCAAGGCACCTCTTTATAGAGTGAGTACCTAACCAATGTAACCAAAAAGCCGCTCCACTGAGCAGCTCCAAGCCCCTCCTGCTGCTTTTCAGCTAAGCTTTTCAGCTGTGCGTTGTTGGTTTTTTCCCTATGCAGGCTGCTTGGGGTTTTACTCGCCTCTTGGGGAAATTCCCATCTTGCTCTGGTGTACCATATACAGCCTTATCGGGGTTCTGTTCCAGGCCTAAGGTTCATGATATACGATCGTGCACGCTTGTACAATCCGCAATAACGAAATACCGCTTTTTTTCTGCTTATGTGCATCTTGCTCAGTTTGCCAAGTGTACCCAGGCTTGTACAATCCTTACGCTGTCATGTGTGTCAATAGACCCTGATGATTAGGTGCAACATACCTGTTTTGGTTTCACAGAAAATGCTAAGTTGGTCCAGTCGTTGACTGCCCTGCAGTCTGCACAATTCATTAACTGTCGAACTAACTACCTTGTTACACCCACTCCAGTCTTGTAGCTCTCTGTATTGTTGTGTGCTCTAAGTTGTCCGTTGGTCTCGAAACCTTTGGAACTTAGTAGCAGTTTAGTTCTCTTGTCATACTCCCTGGCTTTGGCGTGTAAGTCTGAAAATACTGTTTACTTTGTTACGATTGAGCAGATAATTCTGTCCAATAAGATCTCAACCTCGCTACTCCTGTGTGAGCGCCACAGCGCCCGTTACATCACGTCAGGGCCTGATATGGATCCGACAGATTTATCTGTACTTATATCTAAGCTGGGTGAAATCATGGCTAAGCAAGAAGAGCAAGACCATCGCATGGATCAGTTTGCTCAGGCTTTGGGCCTAGTCATGAATCAATTCAATAAGGCCTCACCACCTCCTTCTCCTGCGATTGCCAGGTCTACGCAAGCAGTCACTGTTTCCTCTACGATTGCTACTGAAGTAGCTCATGTCAGTTTAAAAACTCCTACGTGTTTCAATGGGAGTTCGGGTTCATGCAGAGGGTTTATAACCCAAATCGATATTATGTTTGAATTGAATCCAGGTATGTGTCCCACAGATAGAGCTAAAGTGGGTTATGTCATTAACCACCTAACCGAGAAAGCTCTATTGTGGGCAACCCCTTTGTGGGAACTGAAAAAACCATTGGTGTATAATTATGCTGAATTTATGACAGAATTGTGACACACTTTTGACCCCGCTAGACGGGCAACAGGGGCAGGCAGGGCTTGTGGCGTATTTCCCAGGGCAACCGCCGAGTTGCAGATTACGCTATAGAATTTAAAACAGTGGCTGCAGACTTGTCATGGCCTAATGAAGTGCTGGCTACCGCGTTCCTCAAAGGAATTTCCGAGAATATCATGCATGAATTAGCACCTATGGTATTGCCCGAGGAGCTAGAGGATCTGGTGGACTATTGTATAGCCCTCGATGATCAGATGCGTGACAGGAGGTCTGGCCGGAGCAAATCACATAAACCTTCCCAGGGGGCCAGTTATACTTCCAGGTCGGCTCACGCTGCCTCTCCTCCCAGACCTGTACCCACTGAACCAGAACCTATCATACTAGGTCGTTCTGGCATATCAGGAGAGGAGAGACAATATCGTCTCCGAGAAGGGCTTTGTCTCTATTGTGCTGATAGAGGGCATTTCCGTTTACAATGTCCCACGCGACCATAAAGATCTATGTGTTGGGAAACGAGCAGGCCTAGAATCCCCCGAGAGTCAGGTTCTAGGTACTACTATAGTGTCTCTCGTGTCTAGCAAGAAAAGAAAGAGAAGATTTTGTGTTGTGGTGCCTGTGTCCATTGCTTGGGAAAAAGTCAAGTTGAACACAGAGGTACTAATAGATTCTGGGTCTGCAGGCAATTTCTTAGACTCTGGTTTTGCTGCCATTCACCAAGTGCCTCTGGTGGAGAGAGAGGTACCTCTCCTCATTGAAAGTATCGATGGCAGGAATTTATTGAGACCTCATTGTACACACGATACTGTGCCTGTCTCTTTTTGTACTGGTCTGAAAAATCTAATTTCAGATAATTGAATCGCCCACAGTACCCATTGTATTGGGGTATCCTTGGTTGGCAAAACACAACCCAGTTGTTAACTGGACTATGGGAGAGTCGGAATCATGGGGATCTAAATGCTAGTCCAGATGGCTGGGTTTGGGTACTCTGGTTGGCAGTCTGAATGTGGCCACTGCTCTTCCACTCTCAACAGAGGTACCTAAGTGGTATAACGATCTTAAAGAGGTATTTGATAAGGGAAAATCTGAGATTCTACCCCCTCAAAGGTCTTATGATTGTGCTATAGATCTGCTGCCAGGCACCATGCCTCCTAGGGGTCATGTCTACCCACTTTCACAAAAAGAGAATGACATCATGGAAGAATACATAAAAGAGAACCTAGCTAGAGGGTTCTTTCGTCGTTCTTCCTCTCCTGCGGGAGCAGGATTATTTTTTGTATCAAAAAAGGAAGGGGATTTAAGACCTTGCATTGATTATAGAGGGTTAAACAGAATCACTATACGTAATGCCTATCCCATCCCGCTAATATCCGAGTTGTTTGACCGATTGAGAGGTGCCAAGGTTTACACCAAGTTGGACCTTCGTGGTGCTTACAACTTGGTAAGGGTCAAGCAAGACCATGAATGGAAGACTGCTTTTAATACCACGAGCGGTCATTATGAATATCTGGTCATGCCATTTGGCTTATGTAATGCGCCAGCAGTCTTCCAAGACTTTATCAATGATGTCCTAAGGGATTTTTTGCAAGTCTTTGTGATAGTCTATTTAGACGATATCTTGATTTATTCTCCTGATGTTGAAACACACCATGTCCATGTGCGGACAGTGTTACAAAGGTTGCTGGAGAATAAACTATACTGCAAGTTAGAAAAGTGTCTGTTCGACATAACTTCAGTTCATTTCCTGGGTTACATCATCACACCTGAGGGGTTTGAGATGGACCCAAAAAAGCTATCTGCCATCAAAGAATGGCCACTACCTCAGGGACTGAAGGCCATACAGAGATTCCTTGGTTTCACGAATTATTATAGGAGATTCATTAAAGGTTTCTCTACTGTGGTGTCTCCAATGACAGCCATGACCAAGAAAGGTGCTCAGAATCAGGTCTGGAGTGATCAAGCCATGCAGGCATTCCAGTCACTCAAGGAGGCATTCGTCATGGCACCTATCCTACGGTGCCCATAACCAAGCTTGCCATTTCAGCTTGAAGTAGATGCGTCCGAGATAGGAATTCGTGCAGTTCTGTCTCAGAGAAAGCGTCCTGAGGGACCGTTACACCCTTGTGGGGTTTTCTCCAGGAAAATTACACCTGCAGAGAGAAATTATGACATTGGTAATAGGGAATTACTGGCAGTTATAGCAGCCCTCAAGGAATGGCGCTATTTGCTAGAAGGTACAAATGACCCTGTGATAATCATAACAGATTACAAAAATCTTGTTTACATGGGAGACACCAAACGTTTAAATTCCAGGCAGGCCAGATGGTCATTGTTCCTGTCCAGTTTTAATTTCTTGTTGACTTATCGTCCTGGTTCAAAAAACACGAAAGCAGATGCTTTGTCCAGGCAGTTCAAGTCATATGAACAACATACGTTCGACCCCAGTCCCATCATTCCTCATGAGAGGATATTGGGTACCACTGTCCTGACTGTATCTTCTCCATTGTTGGAAAGAATTCAGGCTGTCCAAGGTGTTTCTCCTCTTGAGAAACCTCCTGGTAAGGTCTTTGTACCTGAGGAGGAGAGAACACAAATGATGATGATTTGCCATGATTCTAAGACTTATGGGCATAACTAAGACTCTAGCCACGATTGAAAAACAGTTCTGGTGGGCACGTATGCGAAGGGATATAAAGGACTACATAGCCACATGTGAAGTGTGCTGTAGAAGCAAGAATCCCAGGTCCTTACCTATAGGTCTGTTGTAGCCTTTGCCGGTGCCTGAGAGACCTTGGTCCCACCTCTCTATGGACTTCATTACCGATCTACCTATGTCCCAGGGTGATCCTTACCATGGTAGACAGATTCTCGAAGATGGTGCACTTAGTGCCTCTGGTCAAACTTCCTTCAGCTATTGAGCTGGTACCAGTGTTCGTGCAAAATATTGTCAGACTTCATGGGGTTCCTCTGGGAATAGTATCTGACAGAGGAACCCAGTTTGTTTCTCTATTCTGGCAAGGGTTTTGTGACAACCTCGGAATCACGTTGAGTTTCTCCTCGGCTTATCACCCACAGACGAATGGGGCCACAGAGAGAGCCAACCAGAGTGTTGAGCAATAATTGCGTTGCTTCGTGTCTGAAAAACAAAGTGAATGGGCAGATCTCTTGCCCTGGGCTGAGGTTGCTCTAAACAACTCAGTGAGTGAAACAACAGGCCACTCACCTTTCCATACAGTTTATGGTTACGATCCTCCCATGCTCCCCTCTGTATTCCAAGGTACTGCGTTGCCAGCCTTGGATGAGCATCTGAATAACCTAAAAGGGACATGGGAGAGGGTTAAAGAAATCATGGAGGCCAATATTAAAGCAAAAAATAAAAGCAGACAGATGCAGAGGTCCTGCACCAGTGTATACATTCGGGGACAAGGTATGGCTGTCAACCAGAAACCTCAAATTGTTGGTGCCATCCATGAAGATGGCTCCCAGACTTATTGGTCCCTATAAGGTGCTAAGACGCATTAACCCTGTTTCCTGTGCTTTGGCTTTACCCCCATATTTACGTATTCACAATGTATTCCATGTTAGCCTCTTGAAACCTCTTACCTGTAATAGGTACATGAGTCACTGCTCCACCTCCACCTATCAAGTCCCAGGGTGAGAAGGAATTCGAGGTTCGTGCCATCCTGAGGTCCCGTGTGGTCCGAGGTGTCCTTCAATACCTGGTCGATTGGGAGGGTTATGGGCCTGAGGATCGTTCTTGGCTGCCTGCCAGCGAAATCAATGCGCCTCGTCCGGTTCGCCAATTCCATGCGGCCCATCCTTCAGCGCCTGGAGGTCGTTCTGAGTTCGACCGTGTAGGGGGGGTACTGTTACATCCTCAGCCCCTGCTGTGCTTCCTGGGGGGTCTGGGCATGGTTCGGTGCCACTGGCTGGTCGAGTGCCAGCATCATGTAATGGTCGAGCGGTGTCCGAGGGGGCGGGGCCTGGTGTTGTCACGAGGAGCCGCCGGGTTTAAAGCAGGGCGCTAGGAGTTGCCTCGTTGTTGTCGCCCTGACGTGGAGTTCATTCCCGCATCGCTTCCTGTTGATTCTCATTGCTGTTTAAGTTGCCGACCCATTCATGTCTACGATTCCTGCTCCTGATTTTGACACGGCTTGTCTTTGACTATTCTCATGTTACATGCTACAGCGGTTGCAAGTGCTGTGCGTTGTTTACATACAGAAAAAATGGCGTCGCGCCCATACTCACCGGAGCGGCTGCAACAACCAGAAGTAACAGCCCAGTTAATGTATAAAACCTAACAAGGGAAAAAAATGTCATCTGTGCTCGTTTCTATGTATTCCATGTGTAACAAAACACTGAGGTTTTTGTTTGTTTCAATGGCCATTGCGACGTAAGCTCACTCGCCACTTCAAGGCACCTCTTTATAGAGTGAGTACCTAAACAATGTAACCAAAAAGCCGCTCCACTGAGCAGCTCCAAGCCCCTCCTGCTGCTTTTCAGCTAAGCTTTTCAGCTGTGCGTTGTTGGTTTTTTCCCTATGCAGGCTGCTTGGGGTTTTACTCGCCTCTTGGGGAAATTCCCATCTTGCTCTGGTGTACCATATACAGCCTTATCGGGGTTCTGTTCCAGGCCTAAGGTTCATGATATACGATCGTGCACGCTTGTACAATCCGCAATAACGAAATACCGCTTTTTTTCTGCTTATGTGCATCTTGCTCAGTTTGCCAAGTGTACCCAGGCTTGTACAATCCTTACGCTGTCATGTGTGTCAATAGACCCTGGTGATTAGGTGCAACATACCTGTTTTGGTTTCACAGAAAATGCTAAGTTGGTCCAGTCGTTGACTGCCCTGCAGTCTGCACAATTCATTAACTGTCGAACTAACTACCTTGTTACACCCACTCCAGTCTTGTAGCTCTCTGTATTGTTGTGTGCTCTAAGTTGTCCGTTGGTCTCGAAACCTTTGGAACTTAGTAGCAGTTTAGTTCTCTTGTTATACTCCCTGGCTTTGGCGTGTAAATCTGAAAATACTGTTTACTTTGTTACGATCGAGCAGATAATTTTGTCCAATAAAATCTCAACCTCGCTACTCCTGTGTGAGTGCCACAGCGCCCGTTACAATAGGTTTCCAGACAATGGTCTATAATGGCCCCGTATGTATTTATATAAAGTTATCAGATTCCCTCTAAGGCCCCGTATATATTTATATAAAGTTATCAGATCCCCTCTAAGGCCCCGTATATATTTATATAAAGTTATCAGATCCCCTCTAAGGCGCCGTTTCCTAAACAGGTTTAAGCTTGTTAGTCTTTCCTCATAACTTAAATCTTCTATTCCCCTTATTAATTTAGTCGCCCGTCTCTGCACTTTCTTAAGACAGGTGCCCAAACTTGCACGGCATATTCAAGTTGCGTAGCATCGTACGATTGCGTTAGATAGCTGTAGGGACTTCTGGGTCCGGGAGTCCCTGAGCTGCAGAGACGGAGCTGCGTGCGACGAGAGAGCAAACGTGAATAAATTCAATTAAAATAAACAAAAGTATTTAAAAAATAATTGGGCAGAGATAGTCGGCAGCCTTTGCCCAATTATTTGAAGACAAAATAAAGGACCGCTGTTTTTAATACAGTAACCCTTTAACTACTGCTTACATAAAGCATCATGACCATGTATGTAAAGCACAGTGACAATCGATATGCTTTCACACACTATTAACTCGTAGTCATCTTGTTTCATTTATACTTCATGTGCAAGTTTTTTATCTCTATGCTAGAGAGGATGATAATGGAGAAGACCACAGGAGGTACTCGCAAACATACACAGCCACTATCCCCAGAGAAAGAATCAGTCATGAAATATATGGTTAATGACCGGGTGTTAATGTTTATATTAGTGTATCTATAAATAAACACAGAAGGAAAAACGTAAAACGGTTTGAGGTCACTAAACATCCACATAACGTCATTTTCATAAAGGTAATCATCGGATTCATGCATGCCTGTTACTAAAAAGCTTTTATAGGAGTGACTTGCACGACTGCATCAATTTCATCTAAAATTCCTTTCATCCTGGATCTACGTCTTAATAATAAAGAGGTAAGAGAAGTAAGGAAAACAAAACATATCATCTTGCCAGGTGATGTTACAACTGAATTGTCTGCTACAATGAGCTTTATTATTCTTAACGATCTTAAAAGGGACATTCTAGCCACCACGACCACTTCATCCAATCTGACATACTGAACTGAGTGACTCCACTCCATCCTGGCTGTCCCCGCAAGTTGTGACTGCCTTCCAAAGGGCAAGCTTTCCTCTGCTTGGAAGGTTGTCAATCAGCTTATGGGGTTACAGTCAGCATTGCAGTCACATCAAATCCCACGTCCCATATAGAAATGTTCAGATACAAGTATATGTTGGAGGCGGACTGTCCGGCACCTCGAATAGAACTCACATGGAGGATTTATTAATTGATGGGTGTATTTATTAGTGAGGGAGCATGTGGTCATTATGCTCCTGAGGAAGTCTTTTAGAAGACGAAACGCGTCAAGCGATTGTGGCTTTCTGGTGGGGACTGTCCTATGCAACATTCTGGATTTAAAGTGATCAGCTATACATGGATTGGGTACCTCTGGTGATAGGCTTAATTTATATTTTTATCTTGTAAGCACAATAAATGTTATTTATTCCATTTATTCTGGCTGTCTGCCCTATTAAGGGGTTATTCAAAGAGCACTGAATTGGCCATGAAATTGCACTGAACGGTGAATTTCCCCGAACGGTGCAATTACTTGGCCATCCGGCTGTTCAAAAAGCTGGCAATTTGCCAAATATTGGCGAATTGTCAGTGAAATATGGCGATCTTCGGCGGCTTTGAACTCCCCATAGAGAAGTAATGGTTAATCTATTCGGATAACACTGAAACGTCAGTGACATGCCCTGATTTTCGGTCGACAGGTTTAAGCAGGCGAATCTTATAGGTTTCAATGTAAAAAAAATGCCCCGTTTTTCTTAAATATTTATTCAACCGTTTATGCTTTTCAGGTGCAGCAAAAAGTCTCTTCATTTATTTATTTTTTTATGCATTTTTGGGATTTTTTTTACATCTCTTTCCTTTTTATTCTGTAACAGACCTTTTTATTGTTATTCATATGACCTCATATTATTTCCAGGCATTTTCATGCAGTATTTTTTTTTTTTTTCTCAACTCGCCTTAAAAGTTGCTTTTTTTTTTTTTTCTTTACACCCCTGTTCGGCGGCTTGTCGGCTTTTTCTGGCAGCTGGTCTTCAGCCTGTTTGGCGGGTCAGTGGCTTTTTTCGGATAGATGCGGCGGTCTGTTCTGTGTATCGTCAGATGCATTCTGCGTTTTTTTCAGATGGACTCGGTGGTCTTTCGATTCGTTTGGTGGGTTTGCGGCGGTATTGGATGCGTTCAGCAAGTCGATTCGCCACACTTTGGGGGCCCTGTGGCGAATGCTGAATTCACCGCAGGGTCAGAAAATTTTACTCGCTGTAGTTTGGCGAATGAGAGAGCACCGAAATGTGCTCTCTGAATAACCCCTTATGTGTTGTTTTTTTTATATAAAAATGTTACTATATGGGACGTGGGATTTGATGTGATTGCAATCAAACCTGTTTATATCTGAGCATTTCTAAATTCGACGCGGGGATCTGATGTGACTGCTATGAAACCTGCTACTATGAGAACATATACTATATACTTTGTGGAATTTTATGAGATTGGAACAAGATTTATATCTGTGAGTGGACAATATGCCCATATATAGTTATATATAAATATTGCTTTTTCTGGTTGGGAGGTGTAACCATATGTACAATTTTTTTTTTCCATTTTTATTTCCTTGCCTGGAGAGATTATTGTCACAAAAAGCTCCTGCAGTCCTGAGCCGTCCCTTTTATGGTTTGTTAAATAACAAAATACATTTTATTTCGTTTGTTGGCACATCTTAGTAACAGCAGAGAGTGAATATGGAACACAAATACAAAATACAAGGGAGAGGTTACATCGTACAGAGGCATTTTTAAACTGCTAATTAAAAAAAGAATAGGTATGAATACTCATAGATGAATCACTTTTACTTGTTTTGTGGTTCATTTATCATTCCTGTTTATGCATTGTCACCGCACCATTCCTTATTTCTTCTGGTTGAGTTGCGTAATAGCCTGCTTTCTTGCTGTTTCTCTCTGGAGTGTTTTCCTGTATGTCAGGATTAGTAGATAGTAATTGCTTCCAAAACACAATTATTTCCAGAGATTACATAAATGGATAGTAATGTAATAGAAAGATAAGGGGAAATTGATAATGCTCACGTTAGCGCTCTCCTGTGTGAGCGTTAGCACTGGTGGCCATAATGCGGGCGCACCACATCACAATTAGAACACTAACGGGTTAAAAAAAACCGCCATTGGTATCTTGCGCTTCTCAGAGCGAGCTTACTGTACTTTGCGCTCCCTATGCTTAACATGGGGAGCGCAAAGAGTTAATTAGCGTTAGGATTACAAAGTCCTAATGCTAAATACCATCCTGCTGCTGTTAACCCGAAAGTTAAGCACAGCTAGGAGCTGGTGCTAACGGATTCCGCTTCTGCAGAATCCGTCAGCACCAACAGACACCCCCCCCCCAATAAATAAATAGAATAAATAAATTCCATACCTTCCATCCCGCGGCGAGAATGGCGGCTCCATCCACTCCTTCTTGCTGCCAGGAGCAGAGAGACACTGCGGGAAAAAGTTTGTCAGTCTCCCTCTGCGAATCACTATGCCCGCCTGCAGGTCTTGTGACCAGCAGAGGAGAAACCGCAATGGAGTCTATGGACTCCATCAAGGGACTGCTCGCGGCGGCGCTTAGCGCCGTGTTAGGCTGGGGTCAGACTAACGCATTTTTAACATGTGTTTAGGCGCACTTAATCACGGCCGCACTAGCAGCAAATGACGGCAATGACGGCCAATATGCGAAGTACGGCCGCACGAAAGTCCGGCTGCGCAGCGCAAGTGGAAAATGAACGCATTTTTTTGAGAACGCAGAACCTCTAGTACTGATGTACAGAGTGCGCTGCGGCGGCATAGCGGCGTGTGTGCGTGATTAGGAGATGTCAGACGCTGCTAATGTCCAGCCAACATAATGTCCAGACGCAAAAAGTGTTTTATTGAGAATCCGTAAAAAATCACGCACGAAAATGCACGTCATCTGACCGTTTTCACGCATTCCATGAAAAAATACGTCAATGCGTTCGGAAGCACTTTTTGACGGTCGCTGCGAATAATGCGTTCGTTTGACCCTAGCCTTACGGTGAAGGCTGCTGGATTAGCGCCTGCGCTCACTGTAATATCACACTAAAATGGGGACAATAAGGAGAAACCTGCAGATTTTCACTTCTCTCTGAATAACCTTATATGTGTAACTCACTAATATATACAACTATCCAGACAGTGGACTTGCATTCACACATTGGGGAGCTGTATGCTCTATACCGTAGCGCCTTAGGGTGCGTTGGATCCACCCAAATTACCACAAATCTCCCGGTGTCACACTCTATACAGGTATAAAGTAAGTGATAACATTTTATTTTTTAATGGTGAAAAATCAAGAAATATACGGGACAGTGCTCTTTAGTGTACCTCAATCGTGGGAGAAGCAATAGGTGGATAATGTGCTTATAATGGTAATTTAGCACACCTCTGACTTCGCAATTTTCTTATTCTCAGGTGGGCGCGTGGACGGTGTTTCAGATGTACCTCAAATAAAAGAAAGCACAGCACATAATGCAATATTGCAAAAATTAGAGTAAGAAATGTGTTTAAAAGAGCGGATATACACTCATGCTTTTTGAGAGCTTCTAGCCCTCATATAGTAGCTTCACAGGTTATATTCATAGGCTAACCTGACTGCCCGTGCTGTCCCGACTCTTTAGGTATCCTCAAAGGGGTAGCCCACTCCCGGTCTTCAGACAGGGTGGTCCTGGTAGAGCAACAGGCACAAATGGTAAAAAATAATAAAAAATCTTTTATTTTCCCATATGGGATAAAATTGAACAGTGGGAATTAAACAACAATAAAAACAAAAAGGGCAGACGCGTTTCGCACCCCTCCGGGGGCTTCCTTAGTGGCTAGAAAAAGGGATTACTGTCCTTCTGTAATGTCCGTTCTTAAATGGTGATTCTGGGCGGGCGGAATGGAAATCACCTGGCTTTGTCCATTCCGTAGTATACGTTCCAGCACTGACTGATGACGTATCTTGATCAGTTGATCTCCATGGAGCTGTGAATTAAACCGGAAAAGTTGGTCACGTGAATGGTGATTACTGACAATATGTTCCCTTTATTTCTCTAATTTTGACTGCCAAATGGACGATCTATATCATGTTGTATATGTATTACTGTATTTTTTCCCCTTTCATTCTTTTTATCCCTTACGGGTCATTTGATACTTTCAATGGCTCTGCATCTTAACCCCTTCACTGCTGAGCCATTTCACGTCTTAATATAAAAAGAAAAACGTGTTTTTTTAATTTTTATAATTTTTTTCTTTACTTTAAACATGGTCATGTTTGGTATCATTGGAAAGGAAGGCCATGCTCTGGCCTTTCTAATGATACCAAACATGACCCTGCTAGCTGCCAACAGTCGGGAGATATCGGGGTTCAAATGAACCCCCTATCTTTCCTTAGGAGTCAATGAGGACGTTTCCCACACATCCTCAGCAGTGAAAGGGTTAAACTAACAGATATTGTTACAGCACAATTCGCATTGCGGATACTTCAAGTAATTACAATTCACGTGACAAACTTTTCCTGTTTACTTCATGGCTCCATGGAGATCAACTGATCAAGATACGTCATCCCTAAATAAGGAGAAAATATTCGATTTACTTTCAGTGCTTTTCATTCAGTTGAACATATAGATATATGCAGTGTTTTACGGGGATTCTGGATTTCTTTTTATACCAAACAGGCTTATGTATCACAAAAGATATTATGAAAACAGCCAAACACATTTTACATAAAGTAACTGCAACACAATGTGTTGCAGTTAATTTATGTAAAATGTGTTTGGCTGTTTTCATAATATCTTTTGTGATACATAAGCCTGTTTGGTATAAAAAGAAATCCAGAATCCCCCTAAAACACTGCATATATCTATATGTTAACAAGAAAAAAGGTCCCTGGTTGGCGCCCTTTGATACAATAAGAAGCGGGGATTTAGCCGTAGAGAGCAGCCTACGGAGGATAGAGAAGCAGGGCTTTGCTCCTGCGAAAATAGTATCGTGGAAGAGCAGTGTATCCTCTGTCTGGCGCTACACGGCTGGTGCTGAGGCCACTGAGTACATCTAGTGCATATACAAATGTGATAATATATTGATGGACTGGTCAGCGTCACTTTTCAAAAGTGCCAGCGCGACAACAAAGCTGTGTGTGTACAGACCTTATATAAATACCAAATAATGTGCGGATTCCGTCGTGCAGTCAGTAAAAGTGTTAAAACCACATCATAATCCAGTTGAACTGTATATATACAAACTGTATGTAAATATCAAATAAAATGCCGTATCGTGTAAATACAAATGGCAGTGTATCGTTTCTCATAGAACAATCAAAAGACAGGGAAAGTCTTGAACCGATACCTCCAAAAGTACCGGCTGAGTGGAGTAGAGGTAAGATCGCTGCTGTGCATGGAGAGAGACTGTGGAGTCATGGGCTTGATCCCGACAAGCACCTCTCCAGTAAGTGTCCTTGGGCAAGACACCTAACAGTACATACTTGCAGTCGCCACCCAGGAAATACTTGAAAACGAGCGAAATCTCAATGTATCCTTCTTGGTAAAATCCTTTCTCAAAAAAAATCTGAGAAATTATGTTACTGATCCCTATATGGATCGTTGCCACCTAGTGGCCAAATGGGTAATTGTCTATTGGTTTTTATGAATAGGTAACACAACAGAGCCACCTAGTGGCTAAAGTGCATAGTGCAATAGGACAGATGAGTTTGCTCCAACTCAATTAGTTGCACTTGTAGCCATATAAAGTGTGTCTTAAAAATAAGTGCGGCTGGTTATGGATCCTGGAGGTAGTCTCTAGGGGTCAGGTCCTGAGCATGCCTCAAGCTGTGTATAAGAATAGCGCTTAAATTGTGTAGGTTCCTGTGTAGGGGAAACTCATGTGTGCCATGAGGTCAATAGTCACTTGTTCTGGTTCTGGGGGCTTGAATCGCTCTGTGTGTTATCCGGATTAAAAGTTGTCCTCGTCACCTCAAAGACAATGGGAAAACATATAGTGCACGCTGTGATTTAACTACGATTAGAGAAAAACAAGTGCAGATGGATTCACTCACGTGGTCAGGAGCATCTCCTCAATCCAGCTCACTGTTTATGCCCGTAGCGCCATAAGGATGACCTTTCCCCCATTTGCTCTGCTGCCTTCTCCTTTGCCCTGGTCGTGTGGTCCGATGTTCAGGGTTGTCCTGTTCCTGTGTGGGAATTTTCCTTCTGGATAAAGTCCTATGTCAGAAACCAATGAGGCAAAGGGGTTAATGCTAAAAAGAGGGGTTTATGAAGATTAAAAAACATATAGGGCTATATTACAATATTCGCGCAAACGTCTGTGCCGGCGCAAAAACACATTAACGCGAAGGGGTAGAATCCTTTGCACAGAACGTCGTATTACAATGTCAGCGCAACAAACGCATTCACTCGTCTAACACGGGTGAACCTGCGCAAACCCTTTGCGAGCGTACTGAACTGCGTGCGTCCTATACTTAACACTGTGAGCGCAAATGCGTTTGTGCGCTGGTACGCAGATGGTAGTACAATCTATACGCAGTTTTTAACGCACAGCCTTTGCGCGCATAATTTTAGCAACTCCTAATAGCTGGTGTTAAAGGCAAAAATGAACAACCTGGCCGAAACCAAATACACCAGCCCAAAAAAAAAATACTGTAGTATTTACACATTCTAAACATACCAAACCAATAAAATTGAGAAGTTGCGTGTGTTTTTATTATTGCTGCAGCATATATACTCTGATTGATTTTGACAGGTGCAAAAACTTAACGTGAGATAATTATGGTTCTTAATTCTGATTGACTGAATCGCGTGAAAAAAACAGTCCGCACACTGATTTCTGCGCGCAACGTTGCTGCGCGTGCATTTTGCGCGCCCGTTTAACGCGCGTTATTGCTCAATGGATGAAAAAATGCACAAGGATTGTAATTCCAGCAGTGATTTACGAGCGTTAACGTTTAACGCTTGGCGCACAAATTCACGCATTGTGCGAGCGTTTTTGCGTTAAGAATGTAATATGGCCCATATAAAATAATAAAACAATAGATAGGGGTTCAAGACTTTTCCTGTCTTTTGATTGTTCTATGAGAAACGATACACTGCCATTTGTATTTGCACGATAACAAACAACAAACAATGAAATAGCAGGACAAATCAACACAAAAGATATGGCGGCATTAACCAGAGTTACAAAGACGTCATATAAACACACAGGGCTAGATTACAAGACAGGTGCAAACTTTACCTGAGACATTACAGTGTATGGAGTCGTTCGGTTTAGCAGACATCTGGTTAGGTTTACATCTGACCTGGAATCCAGCACTGTGTGTTTATTCCTTAAAAAAGGGGGGACTAATGATTTTAACATCCACTAAATCAGGAGTAAGCAACCGTGGCCCTCCAGATGTTTTGGAACTATGTTTCCCATGAGTCTCTCCTAAGGTTTTGATAGAGGTTTTACAACTACATCTCCCATGATGCTCTGCCACTCATTAGGTTAGGTGAGACTCATGGGAAACGTAGTTTGCAACGTAGGTTGCCGACCGCTGCTCTTAGTCAAATTATCATGGCAAACCTGCATTATTATAAGATTACAAACTCAATAAATCACTGCCTGGCAAACAGGTCTGACAGAACTAGAAACCAGAATAATCACTTTGCATATTACCCATAAAACACCATTTATATATCATATGTCACACGCAGAGCAGAAGCTACGGAACGACAAAACAAGCCATTAAGAGACAGAGAAAACAGGTCCCGGAGAGCAGGGGCTCAGCAACTTTGGTCCTCTATATGTTTTGCAACTACATTTCCCATGATGCTAAGTCAGCCTTACAAGTGGCTGTGCACCATGGGAGATGTAGTCGCGAAACACCTGGAGAGTCAAGGTTCCACTGCTCGACACAGAGTAAAAACAAGCTATAGAGAGAAAAATTACACATTATTCCACTGATTTGTATCATTATTATGCCTCACATTAACCGCCGTAAAAGGAGGGCAGGCCCAGAAGGCATTTCCAGAGTAAAACAAAAATTCCAGTGGTGCTCAATGGCCCTAAGACTGGCAAAGCATCATGGAAGTTGTAGTTTATTTGATCATGCACTGTATGATCAACCTCGGCCCCTGAACCAGAACGCAAGAGCGACACACGTGCCGAGAGGCCTTTAAACGTCCCTAAAATCAATTCAGTGTGTTAAGACAAACCTTTTCCTCATTTCCCTCCATTATTTCCCACCTTTATCAAGTTATTCCTATTTAAAAGAAGAGTCTGCAGACCTCCTGACCTAAAAACACGCTTGTTATTTGCCAGCTAAGCCCCTCCAGCCACATGCCAGGATAATGAGTCTGTGCAGGTTCTTAGCAGGCCAGAAGAAAGCATTTCAGGTCAGGAAGAAAAAGTCTGTGGGCTTTTCCTTTTAAACAGGATAGATCAGGAGGTCCTAGATGCATATACCACTAGGTGGAGGCCCAGATACATATACCACTGCCATGTACAGGGGGTCCCAGATACATATACCACTGCCATGTACGGGGGCCCCAGATACATATACCACTGCCATGTACAGGGGGGCCCCAGATACATATACCACTGCCATGTACAGGGGGGCGGGCCCTGATACACATACCACTGCCATGTACAGGGGGTCCCAGATACATATAGCACTGCGATGTACTGGGGGGAGGTCCCTGATACATATGCCACTACCATATACAGAGGATGGGTCCCAGATACATATACCACTACCATGTACGGGGGGGAGCTCACATACATGTAAGATGTATGTGTGGACACATACCTTCCTGCGTCTGCGCGTCGGTGATCTGCAGGTCGCAGCGGAACGCCTTCAGCCTCTCCCGGACCATGATCTTCTTCTTCAGGTCACATAGGGAGATGTGAAACCCATCGAAGGTCAACGTGTCGTAGGCAAGTTTGGCAAAAAACTTGTAATGGACACACGACATGTTTGCCGTTGTTTTTCTTTGTGGTAGCATTCTAACTACAGCGAAGTCTCGGAGAGAATAAGGGGCCCTTGATGTTGATGGCACAGCCCGGTCAGAGAGGGGCTCTAACAGAGTCCAATTATCCTCCTGATCGGGGTTGCTCCTGGAGGTCGCTCCGGTCTTGAGGGCCCTACGTCCCCGAGGTTGGTGGTACAGCCCAGTCAGAGAGGGGCTCTAACAGAGTCCAGTAATCCTCCTGATCGGGGTTGCTCCGGTAAAAGCGGGTCTTGAGGGTCCTAGGTCTGCGACGTTGGTGGCATAGCCCGGTCAGAGGAGCTCTAAAATAATCCAATAATCCTCCTGATCCGGGTTGCTCCTGGGGGTCGCTCCGGTAAAAGCCGGTCTTGAGGGCCCCAAGTCCCAGAGGTTGGTGGTACAGCCCGGTCAGAGAGGGGCTCTAAGAGAGTCCAATAATCCTCCTGATCGAGGTTGCTTCGGTAAAAGCTTTTCTTGAGGGTCATAGGTCTGAGACATTGGTGGCACAGTCCAGTCAGAGAAGGTCCCTAAGAGACTCCAATAATCCTCCTCATCCGGGTTGCTCCAGTAAAAGATGGTCTTGAGGGCCACAAGTCCCCCTGATTGGAGTTGCTCCGGTAAAAGCTGGTCTTCAGGGTCATAAGTCTGCGACGTTGGTGGCACAGCCCAGTCAGAGAGGGGATCTAAGAGAGTCCAATAATCCTCCTAATCTGGGTTGCTCCTGGGGTTGCTCCGGTAAAATCCGGTCTTGAGGGCCCCAAGTCCCCGAGGTTGGTGGTACAGCCCGGTCAGAGAGGTGCTCTAAGAGAGTCCAATAATTCTCCTGATCGGGGTTGTTCCAGTAAAAGCGGGTCTTGAGGGTCCTAAGTCTGCGACGTTGGTGGCACAGCCCGGTCAGAGGATCTCTAAGAGAATCCGATAATCCTCCTGATCCGGGTTGCTCCTGGGGGTCGCTCCGGTAAAAGCCAGTCTTGAGGGCCCCTAGTCCCCGAGATTGGTGGTACAGCCCGGTCAGAGAGAGACTGTAAGAGAGTCCAATAATCCTCCTAAACGGGGTTGCTCCGGTAAAAGCTTTTCTTGAGGGTCCTAAGTCTGCGAGGTTGGTGGCACAGGCCGGTCAGAGAGGGGCTCTAAGAGAGTCCAATAATCATCCTGATCGGGATTTCTCCGGTAAAAGCGGGACTTGAGGGTCCTAGGTCTGCGAAGTTGGTGGCACAACCAGGTCAGAGAGGGGATCTAAGAGAGTCCAATAATCCTCCTGATCCAGGTTGCTCCTGGGGTCGGTCCGTCAAAAGCCGGTCTTGAGGACCTCAAGTCCCCGAGGTTGGTGGTACAGCCCGGTCAAAGAGGGGCTCTAAGAGAGTCCAATAATCCTCCTGATCAGAGTTGCTCCGGTAAAAGCTGGTCATCAGGGTCCTACGTCTGCGAGGTTGGTGGCACAGCCCGGTCAGAGAGGGGCTCTAAGAGAGTCCAATAATTCTCCTGATCGGGCTGTTCCGGTAAAAGCGGGTTATGAGGGTCGTAAGTCTGCGAGGTTGATTGCACAGCCCAGTCAGAGGATCTCTAAGAGAGTCCAATAATCCTCCTGATCAGGGTTGCTCTGGTAAAAAAGCGGGTTATGAGGGTCCTAAGTCTAGAAGGGTGGTGGCACAGGCCGGTGAGAGAGGGACTCTAAGAGGGTTCAATAATCATCCTGATCGGGGTTGTTCCGGTAAAATATGGTCTTGAGGGTCCTAGGTCTGCGAGGTTGGTGGCACAGGCCAGTGAGAAGCGGGTCTTGAGGGTCCTAAGTCTAGAAGGGTGGTGGCACAGCCCGGTCAGAGAAGGGGCTCTAAGAGAGTCCAATAATCTTCTTGATCAGGGTTGCTCCGGTAAAAGATGGTATTGAGGCTCCTAGGTCTGCGAGGTTGGTGGCACAGGCCGGTCAGAGAGGGACTATAAGAGAGTCCAATAATAAGCCTGATCGGGGTTG
Source organism: Leptobrachium leishanense (assembly GCA_009667805.1). NCBI lineage: Eukaryota > Metazoa > Chordata > Amphibia > Anura > Megophryidae > Leptobrachium > Leptobrachium leishanense. The sequence goes on along the minus strand of RXON01004382.1, from coordinate 5,188 downwards.
CTCCAGTAAAAGATGGTATTGAGGGTCCTAGGTCTGCGAGGTTGGTGGCATAACCAGGTCAGAGAGGGGATCTAAGAGAGTCCAATAATCCTCCTGATCCGGGTTGCTCCTGGGGGTCGCTCCGGTAAAAGCCAGTCTTGAGGGCCCCAAGTCCCTGAGGTTGGTGGTACAACCCGGTCAGAAAGGGTCTCTAAGAGAGTCCAATAATCCTCCTGATCGAGGTTGCTTCGGTAAAAGCTTTTCTTGAGGGTCATAGGTCTGAGACATTGGTGGCACAGCCCAGTCAGAGAAGGTCCCTAAGAGACTCCAATAATCCTCCTCATCCGGGTTGCTCCAGTAAAAGATGGTCTTGAGGGCCACAAGTCCCCCTGATTGGAGTTGCTCCGGTAAAAGCTGGTCTTCAGGGTCATAAGTCTGCGACGTTGGTGGCACAGCCCAGTCAGAGGATCTCTAAGAGAATCCGATAATCCTCCTGATCAGGGTTGCTCCGGTAAAAGCTGGTCTTGAGGGTCCTAGATCTGAGAGGTTGGTGGCACAACCAGGTCAGAGAGGGGATCTAAGAGAGTCCAATAATCCTCCTGATCTGGGTTGCTCCTGGGGTTGCTCCGGTAAAAGACGGTCTTGAGGGCCCCAAGTCCCCGAGGTTGGTGGTACAGCCCGGTCAGAGAGGTGCTCTAAGAGAGTCCAATAATTCTCCTGATCGGGGTTGTTCCAGTAAAAGCGGGTCTTGAGGGTCCTAAGTCTGCGACGTTGGTGGCACAGCCCGGTCAGAGGAGCTCTAAGAGAATCCGATAATCCTCCTGATCCGGGTTGCTCCTGGGGGTCGCTCCGGTAAAAGCCAGTCTTGAGGGCCCCAAGTCCCCGAGATTGGTGGTACAGCCCGGTCAGAGAGGGGCTGTAAGAGAGTCCAATAATCCTCCTGATCGGGGTTGCTCCGGTAAAAGCTTTTCTTGAGGGTCCTAAGTCTGCGAGGTTGGTGGCACAGGCCGGTCAGAGAGGGGCTCTAAGAGAGTCCAATAATCATCCTGATCGGGGTTTCTCCGGTAAAAGCGGGACTTGAGGGTCCTAGGTCTGCGAAGTTGGTGGCACAACCAGGTCAGAGAGGGGATCTAAGAGAGTCCAATAATCCTCCTGATCCGGGTTGCTCCTGGGGTCGGTCCGTCAAAAGCCGGTCTTGAGGGCCTCAAGTCCCCGAGGTTGGTGGTACAGCCCGGTCAGAGAGGGGCTCTAAGAGAGTCCAATAATCCTCCTGATCGGGGTTGCTCCGGTAAAAGCTGGTCTTGAGGGTCCTAAGTCTGCGAGGTTGGTGGCACAGCCCGGTCAGAGAGGGGCTCTAAGAGAGTCCAATTATCCTCCTGATCGGGGTGTTCCAGTAAAAGCGGGTCTTGAGGGTCCTAAGTCTGCGAGGTTGATTGCACAGCCCAGTAAGAGGGCCTCTAAGAGAGTCCAATAATCCTCCTGATCAGGGTTGCTCCGGTAAAAAAGCGGGTCATGAGGGTCCTAAGTCTAGAAGGGTGGTGGCACAGGCCGGTGAGAGAGGGACTCTAAGAGAGTCCAATAATCCTCCTGATCGGGGTTGTTCCGGTAAAATATGGTCTTGAGGGTCCTAGGTCTGCGAGGTTGGTGGCACAGGCCAGTGAGAAGCGGGTCTTGAGGGTCCTAAGTCTAGAAGGGTGGTGGCACAGCCCGGTCAGAGAGGGGCTCTAAGAGAGTCCAATAATCCTCCTGATCGGGGTTGCTCCGGTAAAAGATGGTCTTGAGGCTCCTAGGTCTGCGAGGTTGGTGGCACAGGCCGGTCAGAGAGGGACTATAAGAGAGTCCAATATTAAGCCTGATCGGGGTTGCTCCAGTAAAAGATGGTATTGAGGGTCCTAGGTCTGCGAGGTTGGTGCATAACCAGGTCAGAGAGAGGCTCTAAGAGAGTCCAATAATCCTCCTGATCCGGGTTGCTCCTGGGGGTCGCTCCGGTAAAAGCTGGTCTTGAGGGCCCCAAGTCCCTGAGGTTGGTGTACAGCCCGGTCAGAAAGGGGCTCTAAGAGAGTCCAATAATCCTCCTGATCGAGGTTGCTTCGGTAAAAGCTTTTCTTGAGGGTCATAGGTCTGAGACATTGGTGGCACAGCCCAGTCAGAGAAGGTCCCTAAGAGACTCCAATAATCCTCCTCATCCGGGTTGCTCCAGTAAAAGATGGTCTTGAGGGCCACAAGTCCCCCTGATTGGAGTTGCTCCGGTAAAAGCTGGTCTTCAGGGTCATAAGTCTGCGACGTTGGTGGCACAGCCCAGTCAGAGGATCTCTAAGAGAATCCGATAATCCTCCTGATCAGGGTTGCTCCGGTAAAAGCTGGTCTTGAGGGTCCTAGGTCTGAGAGGTTGGTGGCACAACCAGGTCAGAGAGGGGATCTAAGAGAGTCCAATAATCCTCCTGATCGGGGTTGCTCCTGGGGTCGCTCCGGTAAAAGTCCCGGTCTTAGAACAGCCAAGAGATGCAAGAGTTTTAATTCTGATCATTTTTCTAATTTCAATATTTTCTAGTCTGATCTTCTTTCTCAAATTTATTGGGATTAATCCTTGATTGTTTGTTTGGGTTCCTCCGGTTAAAAGACAGTCTTGAGGGACCTAGTTAAATTTGGTCATCCGAGAGAGATGTGAGGCTCTATTAATCTTATCTAAATCTTCCGATGCTCTTTTAAATTTCTTGTCCTTTCTCGTCAGGGTGTGGCACACCCCCACAGAGAGGGGCCCAAAGAGAGGACTCTCCTACCTGATCGGGTTGCCCTAAAAGCGGCACCCTAAGTCTGCGAAAGGTGGCACAGGCATGGTAGTGACAGGGGTCTAAGAGACATACAAATCAGAAGGAGCTAAGTGTATTCATCATTTTCTGAAAAATCTGGTAGAAAGTCTTTGCAGTTTGAGGAGCAATAAACCCCCTCCCAAGGTTTTATTATCGAGCCTGAATGCTCTGAAAACTTAAGTCCACCAAAGGTCTAGACGATTAAGCCTTATGATATATACAATGTGTTAAATACATAATATTCTCCAGAAAGTGAGCACAAAACAGGGGACTTAATCCATATCTTTATTCATATGCATCTACTGGCAAAACTGTTACCGTTTCAGTTCCAAATGGACTTTCATAAAGATTGAAACAAAGATTTGATGTCTATATTGATTTTTTAGAAGGATGATATTAATTTAATACATTGAGCTGTGAAATCAGACTTAAAATAAATATGTCAGGGTCTATGTATAAGCATAATAACAAGTCATACATTTTTTTAATTTTTTGGGCAATTTTTTATTTTTATTTTTACTAGTTTAGCATCCAATCCTAACTTCATAATTATGCATATTATTATAAAGTGTTACTTTATTTGTTATAGTACCAAACAGATTTGCAAATATTAGAAGAGGCTACAAAACATATAAGGGGTTATTAATTGCTATTTGTATCAGTGTATTGGCTTGAAGTGATCTTTCAGCTTAAATGTTCAATACGGGGGAAATGGCATTTTTCCGATAGAGAATTCTTGCAGTCATAGAACAGGTAAAAAGGTAGATAATAATATGATAAGAAAGGCAATAAATTATCAGCTTTATTCAGAGATTCTTTCTTGTTCCCCGCAACTCGGGGAATCAAATTCCCTGACCCTACGGTGAATTCAGCATTCACTGTAGGGAAAAGTCGCCGACTGCATCTAAAAATCTACCGAAAAACTGCCGCATCGAACGTAAGAACCGCTGAAAAAACACTGCATGCATCGGAAAAAAGCCGACCATCCGCCGCAAAACCGGCAAAAAAAACATGAACATGTCCCAAAAAACAGCCAACGATCCACCAAACACAGCACCGTCCAGCCGCCGGAAAAAGCCAAGAAGCCAACGAAGGGGGTAAAGAAAACAAAAAATAAAACGATTGAAAATTTCAAATTTTTAACGCTGTTTGGAAAAAAAGCTACCGGACGAAAATGTCTGGAATGAACATATAAGGTCCTATGAATCATAATAAAAAGGTTTGTTACTGAAAAAAAACAAGACCCTATTTAAAAAAAATATATCGGAAAAAAAAATTGCCAAAGAAATCCCGAAAAATGGTTGAAAAAAATCCTAAATAAATAAAAAGACTTTTTGCTGCAGATTAAAAGAACGGCTTAATAGATATTCAATAAAAGCGGGAATATTTTTAATATTGAACCCTATGATATTCGCCTGATTAAGCCTGCCGAGTAAAACCACCGAATAACAGGCCATTTCACTGACATTTCTCTGCTGTTCGGTGTTCTGTGAATAGGTTAACCATTGTTTCTCTATGAGGGCTTTCACTGCCGCCGAGCAGCACTGTATTTCACTGGCAATTTGCCAAGATTTGGCGAACTGCTTGTTTTCTGAGTAGCCGAATGGCCACGAAATTGCTCCGTACGGGGAAATTCACTGTTCGGTGCAATTTCGGGGCCAGATCGGCTTTCTCTGAATAACCCTGATATAATTAGTTACTTATAACCTGACAAATCATACTTTAGCATCTTTCCATTAAAGGAAGAAAGAGTTAAAATTACTTGCACATCAAGGAAGCATTGGGAGTTTTTTGACTCCCGATGCTTTTTAATCACACCCCCCATGAGCCACATCCAGTTGACGCTGAAGACCCCTCCAGAAATCAATGCATTATAAATATGTTATATCTTCAAAGAAATATCTGATCAATTATCTGAAAACCGAGCTGTAAAGCATAATGTTTTAACTTACCAAAATAGTTTACAGCAAATCCTTGCAAAACACAAAACGTTTCACCCAGGTAGAAATACCCATGGTAGTTGGTGCTGACTACAATCGTTGTGCCAAACAGCGTCATCATCAGATCGGAAAATGACATGTTCAGGATAAAAACATTCATAGGATTCCGGAGCTGCGGGTATTTTATCGTCACAGCGATTACTAGCATGTTGTTAATGATCGAAAAAATTGCATTTAAAAACATTAAGAATGACAATATGCTGTAACCAGATCTCGGAAAAATGGTGGGTTGTGCCGTGGGGGTGTCATTATAGAAAGTTGCAGAGGAGCTGTTAGAAGACATGTGGAAATCTAAGGCCCTTCTCACTCACTCTGATCATATAATAAAATAGTGTAAGCAGCAGTCACCCCTTCATTGTGCAAAATCTGCTTTCAGGTTTATTGCTTTGCAGCAGATAA
>RXON01004381.1:0-115882 GCA_009667805.1 Leptobrachium leishanense | reverse complement strand
AAATGCGTTTGTGCGCTGGTATGCGGATGGTATTACAATCTATGCGCAAAATCTAACGCACAGCGTTTGCGCGCATAATTTTAATATCTTTGAAAAGCTGGTGGTAACGGCAAATCTGAACATCCTGGCCAAACCCAAATATACCAGCCCAAAAAAAAATTTAAAAATACAGCAATGTATAGTTACATATTCTACGCATACCCAAAGAATAAAATTGAGAGGTTGTGCGTGTTTTTATTATTGCGGCAGCATATCCTGTATACACAGATTGATTTTGACAGGTGCTAAAACTGAACGGGACACAATTGTGGTTCTTAATTCTGATTGGCTGAATCGCGTGAAAAAACAGTCTGCCCACCGATTTCTGCGCGCAACGTTAATGCGTGTGCGTTTTTACGAGTCTTTTTTACGCGCAATATTTTTTGATGGATGAAGAAAGGCACTCGGATCGTAATACCTGCGTTAATTTACGTGCGTTAACATTTAACGCTGTGCGCAAAAACAATTGCGCTGCGCGTACGTATTTGTGTGTTGAATGTAATAGAGCCCTTAGTGTGTGGGTCTCTATTGCTCATGATTCTATGCTACGACGGATGTTAAACTGTGCGGCAACATGGATGTGATCACTGCGTTCGTCTGACATGGGCCTTTGGAGATACTGTAAAACAGCAGGAGGAGCAGGTGGGTTTCCTGAAAGATTTATTTTGAACCCCTTCAATCCCTGATTTCAGCTTAACACATCCAAATTTAATGGGATATGATCAGGCCCAGACTGGGAGTAAAAAAAGGTCAGAGCATTTTAAACTGAGCAGCCCACTTTTCTTATACTAGGTGACGAGCGTACCAGATTCCATTTTCTTCCTCCTCGACCAAGTTTCTAGGTGTTGCTTGCCACAGTATTTTGCGGCGATTCGGCATAGTCTCCTCTTGGGTTGCATCCGGCTCTAGACCTTCTGAGGCCTTAGGTCAGTGATATGATTTGCTGCTCAGTGATTGCAGGATTCAGTCTGTATTTCCCCAAGGTGATCTGCAAAATCTGGCCTGGTTGAGGGTCCCGAGGACAGGTTTGGGAAAGACTGCCTTGGGTGAAACTGAAACATGAGGCCCCCACTGTCACGCATAATTGAAAAATGCAAGCGATATGAAATTAACTGTATAAATTGCTTATTTTAAGATAAACCTTAAATCCTATGATCCAAGAATTCACAGGTTCTAGAAATATTTGCCTCATACACACTGCACTGCAAGTTTTATTGCTGTTCTACTTTCTCTACACAGCATCAGATCCACAAACTCATAGACTGAACTCCATCAGGGTTATTCAGAAAGCGTGAAAAGCAGGAGAATGACTGGAGAATGAAAAATTCTATGTCAAAATAGCCGATTTGGAAAGTGAGATGAAAGGGAGAATTTTTCTGGTTTGGCTATTTTGACCTAGAATTTTTCATTCTCCAGTTATTCTCCTGCTTTTCACGCTCTCTAAATAACCCTGTATGACTCCATTCTGCACCCAGAAACTAACACCAAGCATCAGATCCACAAACTCACAGATTGAACTCCATTATTCCATTCTGCTGTCCCACCCAGTCCCAAATTTCAGCTCTCCTTTCCAGCTGCCTCCACTTCTCTCTCTAATTACCCTTACTAAGCACAGGCTTCTGGTTCTTCCCATGGAATCCTTCTGGCCACCAGCTCCACCTTCCCTCTGCTTCTATTTGTTTCACTTACCCTGTCCCTTAAATTGTAAGCTCACAGGACGTTTGGCTGAGCACTTGCTTAAAGTGCTGTTAACTGGACAGTCATCTTACGACATGGTTGGCTTTTTCTCCTTTATCATGTATGTCTCATCTTTGTCCTCCCCCATTGTAAAACGCTACGGAATATGCTGGGTCTGTATAAATTACTTACTGTAGCTTTAACTGGAGCTCTGCAATACTCTCATACACACCACATAGAGTTTGAGGTTTCCAGGTGGTCAAATCAGGTTTTTTTTTTTTTCACTCCAGCGGACAAAATTATTTATTTTTTTATTCAGGCAGGAGGGCAAATCCTTTTTTTCCCCCAGGGGGTAAATAATGTAAATTTGTTGTTTTTTGGTTTTGTTTTATTTTTCTGAGTGGGAAGGCAGATTAAATCATTTTTTTTTGTTTTATTTTATTCCAGAAAGAAGGGGGCAAATAAAGATCTTTTTTGTTTTGTTTTTTTTCCGGGGGGAGGTTTTTCTTTTTTTTTTCAGGTCAGAGGGCAAATGAAATCTGCCCTGTGACATAATCGGAGATGGCCTGATCTGACAGACGGCCGCCATCTTGAAGTCCTCACCGTGCCTAGTTCGCAGCCTAGGTAACACGGCCTGTGTTCCCCGGGCAGCCACAATTTAACACCTCAAATCCCTTTCCAAGCGAATGATGGGGATTTCAGTATTTACACTGCCTCCCAGTAGGCAAGCTAGGCAGGCGTGCCCGTCTAAACTGCCTAATTAGAGAGCCACCTCTTGCTGGCAGCACTTCCTCTGAGAGGCCTACAATACCAGAAGGCCTGCTCTCGAACAGCCGAAAGCCCATTAAGGTCGGTAGCCTACTGGGCAAATGCCTGGTATGGCCGATGATCTGTCAGGGCCTGGATATGATGCTTACCATCTAAATGAGTCTTATATAATAAAAATAAAGCTGAGGTCAAAGACCGGTTTAAATTTTAAAGTTAACCTATAACTCTTTATACAACCTTTTATTTAATCTTTTGATAAAGAATAGAAAGAATTGAATTATCTGTGTATTGAACCTGTCCAGGACCGTGTCCAAGAGAGTTTTGCAGGTCTCTGTAAGAGGTATAATATGTATAAACATCACCTAAAATATTTAAGAAATGTCCAAATATATCTTATTTTTGCAAACAAACACAAAAATAATGATTCAGCCTTCAGTTGTCATTTCTAGATGCCTCCACCGTACTTATTCTTCAAAGAATCCCATTCTTATGGTAAGGGCCACATTGTGAGTAGGTCTGATTTTCCAAATTGTATATCATTGATTCCGTGTTCTGTGTTTGCTGTCAAATGAAATTAAAAATGGTGAACAAAAGGACAATTTATCGCATATAATATATTTATATCTGCTGTCAATTGTATTCCGTAAACATGATATCTCAGTTACAGTATCACTTACTCTAATCAAAAAAAGTTGTGTTATGTCATCTCTTATCTCACCAGACAAACATATCCGAATGCTACTGATTTACCAACATTAATTTTGAATACTTTTCACTGTTATGAGTTGCCAGCACAATAGCAAAGTCCTTAAAAACTGGCTAGTTAACTCTTTCAATGCTGGCCAGTTTGTTTTATATGTTCCGGGTTAACCCTTTCTGTGTTGGCTGAATATTTCTGTCACACACATATATACTCACACACACACACCATATACATAATGTGCTTTTTAAATAAAGGAACTTCTATTTGATACATTTTTAACAGATATGTATTTCTATGTTTTCATATATCTTGAGATTTTTGTATTTCTTTGCAGTTAAAGACCTTTTAAACAACAAGTATTGTTGATGCACAAGATGTGAAATATTTATAACTAGCATTCCTATTGGGTTAGATTGATCATAATTGATTGTTATGTTTATGCTTTTATGTGGAAGTATACAGGGTGTGGATTAATTGCAATATTTTTCTCTCTGTAGATCTACTGAGCGACTTTGGAAAAACCTATATTTTAAAATGGACGCAAAGTTTCAGTCGAGAATGTATTAAGATTATTGTGTTAGTGAGACTTTTTATGCTTCCACGCTGTAGCTCAAAAAACCCGAAGGTCATTTTATAAAAAACAATTTAATGTGATGGAAAGGACTGTGGAAAAAAAAAATGCATCAAAAAGTCTTTGATACTGATTCCTATCCTTGCTATACATTGAGAGATTCAAAACTTTAGGCTAGGGTCAGACGAACGCAGTATTAACGTGCGTTTAGCCGCACTTAATCACGGCCGTGCTAGCAGCAAATGACGTCCAATGCCGGGCAGCATACGAAGAACGGCCGCACTTTCGTGCGGCCGCGCAACGCAAGTGGCAAACAAATGCATTTTTTCTAGAACGTCAAACCGCTAGTACTGATGTACAGAGTGCGCTGCGTCCGCTAGCGGCATGTTTGCGTGATTAGGAGACGTCAGACGCTGCTCATGTCTGGCCAACATAACGTCCAGATGCAAAAAGTGTTTTATTGATGATCTGTACAAAATCACGGACGAAAATGCGCATCGTATGACCGCTATCGCGTATTCCGTGAAAAAATATGTCCATTCGTTCGAACGCACTTTTTCACGAACCCTAGCCTTAATTTGGAGATTATAAGCACACTTTCTGCATGTACAGTTTGATTGAAACACTGAACTACTGATTAGATAAATAAAAAAATTATTTAATTACCTGTTCTGCTGATGGATTTAGATTGCAATCATTTGTTACAGCTGAAGGAGAAAAATACATTATTATTCATACAGCTACAAAGCACTTCTGCAAAACAGTAATCGGTAATTATATTTAAAAATTTCCTTATAACAGTGTACTGTGTTTAATGTATATAAGACAACTCTTACAGAATCAATTCTCTTTGGCTTTGCAACTGGTACTTCAATACCCATGTGCCAATAATTGTATAGTTCTTATATATTTAATAATATTATACATATTTAATTCATCTGACACTGAAGTAAACTTTTTAGAGAATTCTTTTACTCGCTTTTGAAAACACTAATAATTAAAATCTTTAAATCCCATCTGTATTTACTAAGACCACTTCCTAGAATCTCCTATAAGGAGACATGTTTCAAATTTATATTATTATTCAATGTTATACACCATACATTATAAGTAGGGATGGGCTGGCGGTTCGATTCGAACATGTTTGGCAAACATCGAACATTTCCGTGTGTTCGCCGCGTGTTCACCCACAATGCACCACAATGCACTTTTCCACTGGCCTGAAGCTTGTAATTGGCTACAGCCTTGCACCTGACCACAGGTCAGGTGCAAGACAGGTGCAAGACTATGCCAATCAGAGCTCAGAGTCCTGATTGAGCAAATTTTGCCCAATCATGGGCTCAAAGAGCTAAGTCCTGCAGCACACTATATAAGACTTCCCGCAGCCCCAGCACATGTTTTTTTTGCAGGAGTGAGAGGAGATTGTTCTTTTATGTGTGTCTCACAGATGTCTAGCAGATTTCTGTGAATTGTAATCTGTGTTTTCTCACTGCCAGCTATTGGGGGTCTCACTTTCTTCTAGCAGATATCTGGGAATTGTAATCTGTGTCTTCTCACTGCCAGCTATCAGGGGGTCCCACATACTTCTAGCAGATATCTGGGAATTGTAATCTGTGTCTTCTCACTGCCAGCTGCTGCCAGGCTATCAGGCTGTATCACCGACTTATACCAGAGTTCTGTAAATTTGAATCTGTGTGTTCTCACTGCAAAGGCTATCAGGGTGTATCACAAATTTATAGCATTGTTCTTTAAAATCTGTATATCTTTAATCTATATATCACTCACCATGTCAGAAAGACCAAAAAGGACAGGCAGACGCTCCGAGACACAGATAAGAGGGCAAGCAGCCTCTGTGTCGGAAGGCTGTGCCCCTGGTCATCGTGGACATTGTGCATCCTCAGCAGGGGCAAGCTTGTCCTTGTTTCTAACTGGTGCTGGCCGTCTTAAGCAGCAGCCACATACAGAGGATTTGCAGGATTGGCTAACCTGGCCATCCTCATCCTCCGAGTCCTCTGCCAGCCAGGCTTGTAGTGGTTTACAGTCCACCTCAGCTGCCAAAACATCTAATTCAGCCTCCATGTCCACATCTACTCCTGCCGTAGCCTCACTATCATACACGGAGGAGTCAGCTGAATTGTTTGACTACAGTGACAGTGACATGCTGCTTGAGGATGAACAGCAACTCCAGTGCTCTGATTCAAACTCTGAGGTTGAGGAAGGGAGTATAATCAGCCTAGAGGGAAGGGGTGCCAGTGACACACAAAGAACTGGCACTCATTTTCCCCCAGCAGCTGCAGCACACTGCCAAGTTGGCTCCAGTGATGAGGAGATAGGGGGTGATGATGATGATGAGGTCACTGACTCCACCTGGGTGCCTGATCAAACAGAGGAGTCAAGGGAGGAGGCACAACAAAAACGAGGCAGAACATCCTCTATGAGAACCGTAGCCAGTTCAAGGCATCAGATGTCAGAGCTGCTCAGGTGCAGAGAGCTGTTCTCTCGCAGCACACATCCAGGATCTCTGCTGTCTGGGAGTTCTTCACGACATGTGCAGCAGACTGCAATATTGCTATTCGTAAGCTATGTTGGAAGAGGATCAAGTGTCGGAAAGACATCAGACACTTGGGTACCACATGCTTGAGGAGACATATGACCAACTGCCACGCATCCCGTTGGCATAACACTTTGCATAGGTCCTCCTCCTCATCTGCCTCTACCCCCACTATATGTCCTGCCATGTCATTGCCTACAACCTCCACTGAAAGGGACGATGCTACAGTAATGGGTGTACAAGTCTTCTGAATCTGCCAGCATCCCATCAGCTGCAGATTTATGCAGTCAGATATTGGTGCCCCAGCTGCTGCAGCGGAAGAAAAAATATTGTCCCAACCATCCACATGCACAACGTCTAAATGCCAGTTTGGCAAAATTACTTGCATTACAGCTGCTGCCTTTCCAGCTGGTGGACTCTGCTTCCTTTGAATTTGCCGAATGTGCTGTACCACAGTGGCACGTTCCAAAATGCCATTTCTTTTGACGGAAGGCCATTCCAGCACTATACTAGCACGTGGAAGACAATGTTATGGAGTCATTGGGAAAGGCAGTCAACAGCAAGGTGCACATTACTTTAGACACATGGTCCATCAAACATGGACAGGGCCGTTACATTTCCTTCACGGTACACTGGGTAACTCTGCTTGCAGCTGATAGGGATCCAGGACGGGGCTCTGTGCTGGAGCTTGCTCATCCACCACACCTCCAGAAAGCTGCTTATATGAGGTCTGTCCACCACCACCTCTTCCTCCTCCTCCTCCAATGTCTCTGGCAAAGTGTCAGTTAAACCGACACGTGGCAGGGGCTACGCAATGGCTCAAACAAAAAGATGCCATACTGTGCGTGAGCTGGTTTGTTTAGGGGACAGGAGCCACACCAGGCCATAAATTCTGTCAGCTCTGCAGGGGCAGGCACAGAGATGGTTAACACCACACCAGCTTGAGCTGGGAATGATTGTCTGTGATAATTGCAGCAACCTTCTCTCTGCCCTACGCCTAGGTAAGTTGACGCATGTACCATGCATAGCACACGTCCTAAATCTGGTGGTACAGCATTTCCTAACCAAGTACCCAGGGCTGGCAGAGCTTCTCAGCCAGACCAGAAAAGTCTGCAAGCCACTTCAGTCGGTCATTCCCAGCAAGTGTTCGCCTGGCAGAAATTCAAAGCGAATTCCACCTTCCCACAAACCGCCTGATCTGTGACATGCCCACCAGGTGGAACTCGACATTGGCAATGCTGCAGCGCCTGCACAAGCAGCAGAGGGCCATCAATGAGTACCTGTGTGAGTATGGCACAAGGACATGTTCAGGTCAACTTGTTTTCCTCCCCCGCAGTGGCTGATGATCAAGGATGCATGCACTGTACTGTCACCATTTGAGGAGGCAATGAGGATGGTGAGCAGGGACAGTGCATGCATCAGTGACACAATTCCTTTAGTGTTCCTGTTGGAGCGCACTCTGCGGGGAATTATAGATGTGGCACTAGATGCAGAGCAGTGGGAGGAAGAGGAGGCCTTCCCTAGCTCTCAACGCCCCAGTCTTTACGCAGACAGCATTCCTGCGGGTCCTCAGATCAGACAGGAGGAGTATGAGGAGGAGGAGCAATATTTAAATTGTGCTGGCATTGAAGGTGGGGATTCCTCAAGGGAGGGATTTGTGTCCCCAAAAACCCAAGGACTAGTACGTGGCTGGGAGGAGGAAGTGCATGATACAGTCATCCTAAGCGACCAGAAACACTCTGAAGCTAATGCCACCTCCAACCTATGCTGCATGGGCTCCCTTGTCCTGCAAAGCCTGCTATAGGACCCCAGGATTTGTGCTATCAAGGAGAGGGATCATTACTGGTTGGCAACCCTTTTTGATCCACGATACAAGGGTAAGGTTGCAGAGCTCATCCTGCCCTCACAGAGGGAGCACAGGATGAAACCACTTGAGGACGCTCTAAAGTGGCACTTGTGTAACACCTTTCCAGACACTGGTAGGTTACCAACTGATGACACATGTGCTTCTGAGGCTGCTGTTTATCAGAGGAAGAGCGGTGAAGGAGGCAGCTTGACTGATGCCTTTTCCAATTTTTTTAGTCCACGACGCCCAAGGACGTCAAATGTAGGCACCCATTACCAGCATCTTCACCATATGGTGCAGGACTATCTAGGGGCAAGGGCAGACCTGGATACTTTTACAGCAGATGATCCTTACTGGGTGTTGAGATTGGATCACTGGCCAGAACTTAGCCAATATGCTATGGAGCTACTAGGTTGGCCTTCATCCAGCATGCTTTCTGAAAGGACGTTCAATGCCGCTGTAGGTTTTGTCACATACAAAAGAGTGCGTCTGTCCACTGACTCTGTAGACCGGCTGACATTTATAAAAATGAATCAGTCCTGGATCAGCAGCTATCACTCCCCTGGTGCTGATGTAACTGAATAGATCGGGGATCTCTTCTGCATTCCCAAAACCTCCACCACTGCACTCTTCCACAATACCTCAGAGGGGTTACGGTGTGAAGGCACTAGCTGGCACCAAAGGTCCAATTTTAATGCACCTGTTGTACTTTCATTCAAAGCCTGCATAAGTTTCAACATAATTTAGCCAAAAAATCACTAAACTGTTTCTGCGTGTCCTAAAACGTCTCCTCGTTTTGTACAGGCTGCCGCCCCAAGCAGTTGTTTATGAATAGATTAAAGGAAAAACATTTACCATCATTTGAAATGTCATTTTTTTTCTTTTTAAATGTTTCTATACATCCGACAAATCCACCACTTCACGGGCAGGTTATGGGGACCTCCTAGGCACGATATTTGAAGGAATTTTTCATTTTTATTTTTAACCTTTATTTCATGGAAAAATCACTGTTCCTTTAAAAAACATCTTTTTTAAACTTTTTTCCTTGTTTCCTGTCCCCCAGGGCACTTCCTGGACCCCCATACATCTTTTTTGGCAAATATCTTGCATATATGCCCTCTTACAGGGCATTCTAAAAATCGAACTTTCGAGTCCCATTGACTTGCATTGAGTCCGGATCGTGTTCGCGTCCGAACTCGAACTTTTGAAATTGTTCGAGTGCGAACCGAACACGGGGGTGTTCGTCTCCTCCCTAATTATAAAGGGTGTGATAAGCCTGAAGTATAAACCATCAGCAAACTATCCTACTTTGTCAGAAACAGTTGGGAATATGTTTAGATTACCTCTAGACAGTCTCAAGATTCCGAATTTTTAGAAACAAATTACCATTTAGTAAACCATGCAATCATAAAATAGTTTCCCTTGACCTTCGTATATGCCATATTTACACTTATGCACCCCAGCCCACACACACATAAAAACACACACACACTTTAATTTCTAATAGATCATGTCAGTTATGAATCTACAAACATTGCTATAATAACCGTGGTGTATCCTTATTTGTGCATTTGTGTATGTATGCTCTGTGTGTGGGTCCTCCTCTGTGTGTGGGTGTTCTGCCTGTGTTTGTATGGATGCTCTACCTCTCTGTGTGTGGATGCTCTGCATGTATGCTCTACCTGGGTGTGTATGTGCCTTCTGCCTGCGTGTTGTGCACACTGCATGTGTGTGTGTGCTTTACGTGTATGTGTGCTCTGCAAGGTGTGTGTTCTGTAAATGTGTATACAGAGGGAATATATGGTTATGTTAGTTTGTGTACGTTTGTGTAAATGTATGGCTACGGATGCGTGTCTCTTAATTTTTTTTTAAATGGGCTGCTGTGCTTTTAATCGATCGTGCCTATTTTATGCCCCAGTCCGGCCCTGAATGCAGCAGTAAACTATGTTGAACATTTTGTTACAGTGACGGTGAGGGCTGCTCCTTCTAGCATTTTGACGGTAATACAGTGTGGTAGGAATGAGTTTTCACAGAGAAGTTTTTTACTCATTTTGGAGCACAGTAATCGTACATTAAAAAGGTGTTCAAAAGGGGTATTATATCTTATTTAATGGTTTCATTGTCTTACAAAGCAAAATCGATTAGTGAATGGGTTAAACATGTGCTCTCTATATGTTTTTACCATTTATGTGTTTTTAGCTTTAGAATTGTTTTTTGATTGTGTCTATTTTCCTATATTTCCATTTATTTTTCACAATTTCTATTATCTTATCTCCCAAATAAAAATATCTTGTTCTTTTTGTGCTGCTACAGTATATCATGTTGTTATGATGAAGGTACTTAAACGAAAATTTTATTTGTTCCATATTGACAGAGTAACTTTAGTTATCTGTTTTTTTTCTTGCACATTGTGGGAAAGTGATAAAACAGATCAGTTCACCTATTAAACTATTGTTCATGCTTTTTTGGAAAGAGTGCTACAATTTAAATACTTTATTTCACAAGATGACCAATCATTGACCTGGATTATAAAACATTGAGCTGCTCAGTAAACGTAAACTTGTTAGTCCTCATTCTCATGGCTTAAATATAAATTCTGAATATTAGTGAAAAATAGATGAGGTTAAAAAACCTCCAAGTTATTTCACTTTTACTGTTTTTGGCCTGATATTTACACTTCCTCTGTCAATTCTCATTTATGAAAAACCCTCAAATGAAAAAAAGGAAATTTGAAAGTCCGTTATGAGTAAGATAAACAGTTACACTGTTCCCAAACGCCCTTAAAATTTATGAATAACACTACATGAAACGCCTCTGCAGATACAAACAATATGATGTCAAATTAACTTGACAACTTGTCTAGAGATATTTTATGTCTGCTAGATAAAGTGTGTTCAGAAGCCAACATCTAAGGCTGGTGTCAGACGAGCGCATTTTGTACGAACTGTGCGTCCGTGCAGTACGGACGCACGTTCTGACAGAAGACTCGGTAGTGGCCACACGGTCCGTTATTTTTGACTGATGTAGAGAAAAAGAGGGACCTATGGGAAATAATATTAATATGAAAAATGTTACAAATTGATACATGATATCAAAAACCATTTTGTCCGTGAAGGTGCTAGACGTCAAAAATGCGGACCGTCTGACTTCCTCCCATCACTCACACACAAAGCTATGCAGACGTGGGGCACCCTGTGCATCCGTCCTAGCGGATTGACGTTCTTGCCTAACTTGTGTCCGTTTGCCTCGTCCGTTGTGCGTTCGTAGTTCGGTGCGGACGCACTTTGTGTGTTGTTCCCTATTGCTCATAATTCTATGCTACCACAGACGTTAATATGTGCGCAAAAACGGACGTGATCATGTCACAGGTCCGGATCCCACCACACAGTCCTTAAAACCCAACACTCCACAGAGCCCAAAAACCTACCAACAGGGTAGCCGGAAAAGAATCCCTAACTGTCTGGTCCTTAATAATTGGCCAGGTATATATATACTAGCTAGACAGAAAGGGTTAATCAAAGAATATGTCGTAATAAAAAACCAGGTTAGCAACACAGGGGTAGTCAGACGAGCCAGAATCAGGAATACATTGTATAGAATAGTCAAAGGGAATAGCCGGGTCGATATCCGTGCAGGAGCGTAGTACATGGAAATAGTCTAGGAAAACGGAAGGCTGAATAGTCAGAAAACAAGCCGAGGTCAATAACAGGTTCAATCACGAGAGAATGCAGGTACTGGGAGCTCAGGTATGGATAACCACGATCTGGCACTGCTTAGAAGGAACTCTCGGTTTATAAAAGACCTACACCAGACCGCGCCCCCCTCTCAAGTCACGTCTCATGCAGCCACCTCCCTGCCTGTCTCTATTTATACTGGTAAGCGAGCAGCATCAGACATGCTGCCGTCAAGCACACCGGAGGGGCTGGAAGTCCCCAACGTTACAGATCACTGTGTTCATCTGACACAAGCCTAAAACTACTGGGGAAGGATTAGATTGCTTTCTTTTACCATAAGTCTGTTTAAACTGGCACACACATGTGAAGTATTACATGATGGAGGTGGTCTTCATATGGTCAGTTAAAGCATCTGGTTCCTCCAAATATTTAAAAAAAAATGGTCAAAATCCAATAGTGCCATTAGAAATAGAGGCAAATGTAATTCAGTGAGGTGCAGTTTATTTTTCCATCAAAGAACACTCCATATGCACCAACTACTAAAGCCTATTACAATGGCTATATCTCTTGGAATCTGTGAATGTTGACCCTCTATGTCAAACTGTTTTTCAAGTTTACGCCCACTTACAAAAATATGATTGGGTGGAAACGTGTGTTTTTGTAGCCTAAAATTCAGTGTGGGTATGAACTAGGAATACTCAGCAGCACAACCGTCAAAGCCCTGCTGAATTGTCACGGGCTCTGTGCATGTAGTGCCAGTGTTACTGAATCTCTGTAGCAGGGTTCAGCAGCCTTGGCCCCCCACATGATTCTGCAATTACATTTTCTATGAGGTTCAGCCAATCTAATGAGTATGCATCATGGGGGATATACAGTATTTCCAAACATTTGGAGGTCCAAGGCTGCTGATCCCTGCTCTGTAGAATGAAATTGGAAACTACAACCTGGTTTATTTATTTTCTTTGTAACCTTAAAGTTGATAAATTAACTAAATATTGCATGTCACGTTGCAAGTAAAATCCTACTGATAATAAAATATTATAGGTGCATGTAAATATCATTAGCTACAAATGCAGTTCTATACTTACCTTGATATGTATTGTAAACATATATTTCATTAAAACTGCATAGAATGAAAAGAAATGATATAAGGATTATTACATGGGCTTCAGCAAGTTAAGTGAAACACATAGAACATATTAATGATATGGAAACACCTTAGAAGTAGTAGTTGATACATTTAACAAATTGCCACTGAGATCATGAGTTTTAAATGCTGACAGGCATTTACATAACACTATAATTCATATAATTATACAAGTGCAACAACCTAACCATACAGTGAAAATGGAACTGTGTAGGCTGACGACCTCTGTCATTTAACACCTTCACTACCGATATTGAGATATTTCGGGCTTCAAAGGCATTATCTGGTGCCCCGATATCACCATATCTCGGTGAGCTGATCTGCAGACCAAAAGCAAATAGAATTTGTTAGCTGCAAACAAATTTTGTTTGCTTTTGAGTTGCAGGAGATGCCCCCAAAGTTTTAGCCCTCTGGGCATAATGCCCAAAGAGCTAAAACTGTAAAATCAGCTGATGAAAGCTCTGAAATATTGGGTTTTCAGCAGCTGTCAGCAGCCGATGCAGGGGAGAAAAAAAACATAGACCTGCTTCTCAAACCTCTGTAACTCAATTTGGAGGTAGATGGTGACATCTACTGGCCAAATAGGTGATTTACTGTAATTATATATATACAGTAGCTGGAATTATATAGAAACGAGCGCAGATGACATCTTTTTTTCTTGTTATATTTACTGTAATAACTATTAACGTATAATTAAAAATAATTTTACAAAAAAACCACTGGTTCCTGACAATGGTTTTCTGGATAAATCACTTGGTAGTGAAGGGGTTAATTGTCCATCAGTCACAAAGACATGTATTTTATAATTCAATTTATTGCGCAAAAACAAATATCTTTACAGTGATTTGATTGGCTGAACTTGTTTTAGTGATTTTCTGTAAGTAATTTATAACCGCCAATTATTTCCGAAATTATGTGTTAGAAGCTGAGTTAGAACCTATAATACAGGGATCTCAAACTCGTCCCCATCCCAAACGTTTCTGAACTACAACTTCCATGATTCTCTGGCCATCTATTGCATTCAAAGGATTATGGGAATTGTAGGCAGTCAATATCTGGGGGACCAGAGTTTGAGATCTCTGCTGAAATAGCATTTGGATGAAACAGTACAGTTTTGTGCTCATCCAACACTTGAGAGCTGTGCGATGAGAGTTATATAAAGACAAGATGTCATGGTTTACACTACAATGAGTCTTTCACACAAACCTATTTCTCCGATGTTTCCAAAAGAAATTTCCAACAACGTATCAGCAGACATATTAGTTTAGATGAAGAATAAATCCAGTTGTTCTAGAATTGATTTTTTTTAAAAATATAACTTTTAGTATTAAATTATTTAAAAAAAATTTGTTTATGTTTACAGCATATATTATTATTATTGTCATTTTAGTGCTAGATTTGCTTGAAAATTGTATGTGCTCATTAAGTCCTTGTAAGAACATGAACTACATGATACAAATATGTCGTCACTCCAGATATGAAGGTTATGCTGGCCTGTGACTGCAGCTGAGATAGCTATTGAAAGGGGAAGAAGTCAAAGGTTTGTCAGGTTGGTCAACTTACTCTTGTCCGGTGTAAGTAGAATCTGTGGAAAACACAGAACGCATTAGTTTATTCATTGTAAAATCCCAAATATATTTTATACTGATACTTCATTGCTATTATTTCCATACTTACATAAATTCATTCAGCAGCTGTAGAAATCCCTTTTCATTGATCTTGGTTGAAATATTAAGACGGAATGGTGCTGGGGCTCTGGTTCTCTGTGCAATACCAGAGCTACCTGTCAGGTAAGGCTGGTGTCAGATGAGCGTTTTTAGGAGCGGAAGGAACGTCTGTTAGAGTGGACATTCCTTCCACTCTGACGCCTGTCTGACGCTCGTCTGGCCACCTTGCTGAGCGCAGTTAGTGCGCTCAGCGCTGCAAGGCTCGATCCTCCTATGGAGGATCTCAATTTCTCCCGAATCTCCATAAGCGTCGGGACAGAACTTGATTTCCATTTCACCCTAGTAGCAGATGAATGGTCGTGAATATGTAGCCTAACATGCGTCTTTGCGAGCGTTAGAGAGAGAGTGGGAACACATGAAGCAGAAACAACTCGGGATCTGAATCCAACTGTACTCCCACCACCTCAGAGGCCAAAGACCCCACTAGGGATGAGCCGAACACCCCCGAGTTCGGTTCGAACTCGAACTTTTCAAATGTTCGAATTCGAACTCGAACTCAATACAAGTCAATGGGACTCAAAATTAGATTTTTAGAGTGCCCTCCAAGAAGGCATATATGCTAGATATTTGCCATAAAAGGTGTATGGGGGTCCGGGTAGTGCCCTGGGGGACAGGAAACAAGGACAAAAAGTTTTTAAAAAAAATGTTTTTAAAGGGACAGTGAGTTTTCCATGAAATAAGGGTTAAAAATAAAAATGAAAAATTCCTTAAAATATCGTACCTAGGAGGTCCCCATAACCTGCCCGTGAAGTGGCGGATTTCTAGGATGTATAGAAACATTTAAAAACAAAAAAATGACATTTCAAATGACGGTAAATGCTTTTCCTCTTAATTCCTTAATCTATTCATAAACAACTGCTTGGGGTGGCAGCCTGTATGAAAAGACATTTTAAGGCGCGCAGAAAAAGTTTAGTGATGTTTTGGCTAAATTATGGTGAAACTTATGCAGGCTTTGGATGAAAGTAACAATAGGTGCTTTAAAATTGGGCCTTTAGCGTCGGCAACAGTGCCGTCACACAGTAACCCCTCTGAGGAAATGAATCTGATACAGGCGTCAGTGGCAGTGCACCCAAATATTGTGCTTTTTGGTGCCAGGCCAGCAAGTGCATTCATACAGTAACCCCTCTGTAGTATTGTGGAAGAATGCAGGGGTGGACCATGCAGTCCTATATTAAAAAGATATGAATCTGGTAAAGGCGTCAGTGCACCCAGATATTGTGCTTTTGGTGCCAGGCCAGCAAGTGCCATCATACAGTAACCCCTCTGTGGTATTGTGGAAGAGTGCAGTGGTGGACCATGCGGTCCTATATTAAAAGGATATGAATCTGGTAAAGGCGTCAGTGCAGCCAAATATTGTGCCTTTCATGGCAGCAAGTGCCTTCACACCGTAACCCTTTTGTGGTATTTTGGAAGAGTTCAGTGCTGGAGGTTTTGTGAATGCTGAAGACATCCGATCTATTCCGTTACGTCAGCATCAGGGAATTGATAGCTGCAGATCCAGGACTGATTCAGAGTCGGTGGACAGATGCACTCTTTTGTCTGTGACAAAACCTCCAGCGGCACTGAACGTCCTTTCAGAAGGCACGCTAGATGAAGGGCAACCTAGTAGCTGCATAGCATATTGGCTAAGTTCTGGCCAGTGATCCAATCTCAACACCCAGTAAGCCAGTGGATCATCTGCTGGAAAGGTATCCAGGTCTGCCCTTGCCCCTAGGTAGTTCTGCACCAAAAGGTCAAGACGCTGGCAATGTGTGCCTACATTTGACGTCCCTGGGCGTCGTGGACTAAAAAAAATTAAAAAGGCATCAGTCAAGTGGCCCCGGCCTTCACCACTATTCCTCTGATCATCCGCAGCCTCAGAAGCACCTGTGTCATCACTTGGTAACCTACCAGTGCCTGGAAAGGTGTTACACAAGTGTCGCTTTAGAGCGTCTCCAAGTTTTTTCATCCTGTGCTCCCTCTGTGCGGGCAGGATGAGCTCTGCAACTTTACCCTTGTATCGTGGATCAAGAAGGCTTGCCCAACCAGTAATGATCCCTCACCTTGATAGCACGAATCATGGGGTCTTTTAGCAGGCTTTGCAGGATAAGAGACCCCATGCAGCGTAGGTTGGAGGTGGCATTAGCTTCCGAGTCTTCCTGGTCAATGAGGATGACCCCATCGTGCACTTCCTCCTCCCGGCCACGTACTAGTCCTTGTGTTTCTGGGCACACAAAACCCTCCCTTGAGGAAAGCCCACCTTCAATGCCCCAACTACTTAAATATTTCTCCTCCACCTCCTCATCCTCCTCCTGTCTGATCTGAGTAGGACCCGCTGGAATGCTGTCTGCGGAAAGACTGGGGCCTTCAGAGCTAGGGAAGGCCTCCTCTTCCTTGCACTGCTCTGCCTCTAGAGCCACATCTATAATTCCCTGCAGAGTGTGCTCCAGCAGGAGCACTAAAGGAATTGTGTCACTGATGCATGCACTGTCCCTGCTCACCAGCCTCGCTGCCTCCTCAAATGGTGACAGAAAAGTTCATGCATCCTTGATCATCAGCCACTGCGGGGGGGGAACCAAGTTGACCTGAACCTCTCCTTGCGCCATACTCACACAGGTACTCGTTGAAGGCCCTCTGCTGCTTGTGCAGACGCTGCAGCATTGCTAATGTTGAGTTCCATCTGGTGGGCATGTCACAGATCAGACGGTTTGTGGGAAGGTGGAATTCTCTTTGAATTTCTGCCAGGCGAACGCTTGCTGGGAATGACAGTCTGAAGTGGCTGCACACTTTTCTGGCCTGTATGAGAAGCTCTGGCAGCCCTGGGTACTTGGGTAGGAAACGCTGTACCACTAGATTTAGGACGTGTGCTAGGCATGGTACATGCGTCAGTTTACCCTGGCGTAGGGCGGAGAGAAGGTTGCTGCCATTATCACAGACGATCATTCCCAGCTCAAGCTGGCGTGGTGTTAACCATCTCTGCACCTGGCCCTGCAGAGCTGACAGAATTTCTGGCCCGGTGTGGCTCCTGTCCCCTAAACAAACCAGCTCAAGCACAGTATGGCATCTTTTTGCTTGAGCCATTGCGTAGACCCTGTCAGGCGTCGGTTTAACTGCCACTTCGCCAGAGACAGAGAAGGAGGAGGAGGAGGAAGAGGGAGAGGTGGTGGTGGTGGAGCAGACAGACCTCATACAAGCAGCTTTCTGGAGGCGTGGTGGATGAACAAGCTCCAGCACAGAGCCCCGTCTTGGATCCCTCCCAGCTGCAATCAGAGTTACCCAGTGTGCCGTGAAGGAAATGTAACGACCCTGTCCATGCTTGCTGGACCACGTGCCTAAAGTCACATGCACCTTGCTGCTGACTGCCTTTCCCAATGACTGGATAACATTGTCTTCCACGTGCTGGTATAGTGCTGGAATGGCCTTGCGTGAAAAGTAATGGCATTTTGGAACCTGACACTGTGGTACAGCACGTTCAGGAAATTCACGGAAGGGAGCAGAGTCCACCTGCTGGAAAGACAGCAGCTGCAATGCGAGTAATTTTGCTAAGCTGGCATTTAGACGCTGTGCTTGGGGATGGTTGGGACTATATTTTTTCTTACGCTGCAGCAGCTGGGGCAACGTAATCTGACTGCGTAAATCTTCAGCTGATGGGATGATGTCCCATTGTGAGGAAGGAGCTGGTACATCCATTACTGTAGCATCATCCCTGTCAGTGGAGGTTGTAGGCAATGACATGGCAGGACATACAGTGGGGGTAGAGACAGATGAGGAGGAGGAGGACCTACGCAAAGTTTTGCGCCAACGGGATGTGTGGAAGGTGTTCATATGTCGCTTCAAGCACGTGGTACCCAAGCGTCCGGTGTCTTTCCCACGCTTGAGCCTCATCTGACATAGAATACAAATAGCAACGGTGCACTCTGCTGCACATTTCTTAAAGTACTCCCAGACAACAGAGTTCCTGGATGTGGGCTTTGAGACAACAGTGTTCTGCACCTGAGCAGCGCTGACATCTGATGCCTTAGACTGGCTAGTGCTACGGTTGGTCATAGAGG
The DNA here is from genome assembly GCA_009667805.1 of Leptobrachium leishanense. Lineage (NCBI taxonomy): Eukaryota > Metazoa > Chordata > Amphibia > Anura > Megophryidae > Leptobrachium > Leptobrachium leishanense. Next base: position 97,148 of record RXON01004381.1, on the reverse strand, counting down.
ATGTTGTGCCTCGTGTTTGCTGTGCCTCCTCCTCCTTCTCCTCCTCACTTGATTCCTCAGTTCAATCTGGCACCCAGATGGAGTCAGTGACCTCATCATCATTGTCTTCTTCACCCCCTATCTCCTCGTCACTGGAGCCAACTTGGCAGTATGCTGCAGCTGCTGGGGCAACATGAGCGCCAATTATTTGTGTGTCATCACTGGCACCCCCTTCCTCTAGGTTGATTATACTACCTTCCTCAACCTCAGAGATTGAATCAGAGCACTGTACTTGCTGCGCATCCTCAAGCAGCATGTCACTGTCATTGTAGTCAAACAATTCAGCTGACTCCTCCGTGTGTGATAGCAAGGCTACGGCAGGAGTAGCTGTGGACATGGAGGCTGCATTAGATGCTTTGGCAGCTGAGGTGGACTGTAAAGCACTACAAGCCTGGCTGGCAGAGGACTCGGAGAATGATGATGGCCTGGTTAGCCAATCCACCAAATCCTCTGTATGTTGCTGCTGCTTAAGACGGCCAGCACCAGTTAGAAAGGACAAGCATGCCCCTGCAAAGGATGCACCACGTCCACCGCGACCAGAGGCACAGCCTCTCGACACAGGGGCTGCTTGTCCTCTCATCTGTGTCTGGGAGCGTCTGCCTGTCCTTTTTGTTCTTTCAGACATGGTGAGTGATATATAGATTAAATATATACAGAACTCTGATTCAACTCTGGTATAAAGATTAAAGATTTACAGAACTCTGGTATAACTCAGTGAGACACCCTGATAGCTGGCAGCCAGTGACAAGACACAGATTACAATTCCCAGAAACCTCCTATAAATAAGTAAGACCCCCTGATGGGTGGCAGTGAAACCTCCTCTAAATCAGTGAGACCCCTTCATGGGTGGCAGTGAGAAGCCACAGGTTACAAATCTCTGAAACCTCATATAAATCAGTGAGACCCCTTGATGGGTGGCAGTGAAACCTCCTATAAATCAGTGAGACCCCTTGATGGGTGGCAGTGAAACCTCCTATAAATCAGTGAGATCCCCTGATGGGTAGCAGCCAGTGAGAACACACGGATTAAATCAATTCCCAAATATTTTGTAGAAATTAGTGAGCCCCAAAATACTTGCTGGCAGTGACAAGACACAGAAGATCACCTCAATTCCCAAATGTTTTGAAGAAATTTGTGACCCCCAAAATAGTTGCTGGCACAGTGACAAGACACAGAAGATCACCTCAATTCCCAAATGTTTTGAAGAAATTTGTGACCCCCAAAATAGTTGCTGGCACAGTGCCAAGACACAGAAGATCACCTCAATTCCAAAATGTTTTGAAGAAATTTGTGACCCCCAAAATACTTGCTGGCACAGTGACAAGACACAGAAGATCACCTCAATTCCCATATGTTTTGTAGCAATTAGTGAGCCCCCATATACTTGCTGGCAGTGACAAGACACAGAAGATCACCTCAATTCCCAAATGTTTTGAAGCAATTTGTGAGCCCCAAAATACTTGCTGGCACAATGACAAGACACACATCACCTAAATTCCCAGATATTTGGTAGAAATGAGACCCCCCAGTAGCGTGGCAGACCGGCAGTAACAACACAGAACAACAATCTCCTATGAAATCTCCTCTCAAATGCATGCTGTAGCTATGCGTGGAAACGTTATATAGTGTGCTGTGGGACTTAGCTCTGTGAGCCCATGATTGGGCAATATTTGCCCAATCAGGACTCCTTGCCGTGATTGGCATACTGTTGAACCTGTCTTGCACTAGACCTGTGGTCAGGTGCAAGGCCGTAACCAATTACGAGCTTCAGGCCAGTGGGAAAGTGCATTGTGGTCGATTGTGGTGCATTGTGGGCGAACACGCGACGAACACCCGTAAATGTTCGTAGTTCGCGAACAAACGAACAGGCTATGTTCGATGCGAACTTCGAACTGAACAGCTCATCCCTACTTGAAAGCACTTGTGGATCCAGAGAGGGGGCACAGGTAGCATCCCCCCCCCGAGCTGCAGTCCCATTGTAGGTGATGCAGGAGACCTTTGGACATTTAAACACTGTATCTCCGGGGTTCCTCACATCCTACATAGACAACTGCGATATCGTTGGAAGACCAGATTCTGACCTTTCCAATTATACCAAACTTGACAATGTACAATGTTCAGAGTAAAACTAAAACACAAGAGGAAACTGAGTTTTCTCAATTTTGTTTAAAATTGTGTATTTCCTTAGAACAGGGTTCTCAAACTCAAATTACCTGAGGGCCACTGGACAAGTTTTCATATGCCATGGGGACCGCATACAAAATTTCAAACTCATTTGAAAACAATTATATTTAACTTAGAACTTTAGTTTAATAAATACTATCAAAATGCAGTATTTTATTAAAATATATTTAAAATAATTATATAAATAAAATATAAAAATATATTATTAAAATAATTGTATGTTAAAATAAAATTTTAAAAAAATATATATGAAAAAATGATGCTGTGGCTGAAGCCCCTGCTCAACAGGGCGGGTGTGGAGTGTCCTGCGCACTGGGGAGGGAATCCCCATGACACTCCACAAAGGTCCTGAACTGCAGGAGCAACAAGGCCAATCCAGGCCACCCCCACCTCCGGGCCCTTGGGTGGCGCCTGAGTGCCCGATAGGTCAGTCCGCCCCTGTCTGCGGGCCATTTGTAATAGGTCTGGTAATAGGGCCGGTACTTTGAGACCCCTGCCTTTATAAAAATGCAGGATGGGAAGTGAAAGGACTCAGAAGTAAAGGGGTTAATCATGTATCCTGACATTTTGTATGTATTAAACCCCTGTGTACACTATCTAACCTGCCTGCTGTGTGTATGACTCCTCCATCTTTGCCTCTCGCCTGCAACCCCTGACCATGAACATGGCAGCATTTACTAGTAAGAACTAGAGATGTGCGTTTCGGTTTTCGGATTTTCCACTAATTGTTGCGATTCGTGGATTCGGAATCTGACGATTTTCCGAATCGGATCGGATCCGAAAACGGCAGATCCGAAAAGATTTCCGAGCCGAAACGAAAAGTTTTCGTAATTTTCGTATGGACTTGAAATGTGTAAAATCGCAATTAATTTTCGTTCCCTTCGTGATTTCGGTTCCATTTCGGTAATTTTAGACATCGTATTTTTCGGTTATATCGCTGATTCTGTAATTTTGTATAATTTCCAATGATCCGATAATTCTGTCGATACGGTAATTCTGCTGATTCTATCGTTTTTTATTAAATAAATAGTTTTTTATTAAATAAAGATTTTTTATCTTTTATTTAATCATATTAAAATGGTTTGAAAGGAACAAAAATGAACAAAACTATTTAAAAAATGCAAAACTGACCCAAATGGTCTGACTTTAAAAATAAAAACCAGAACAAAAGGTTTTAAAACGGTAAAAAAGTTGATCAAAATTATCTGAAAGGAAAAAAAAACTCTGAAAAAATGAAAATGATTTAAAAAATGAAAAAAAAAAATTAACCCTTTCGCTGCTGAGGCATTTCACGCCTGTGTGCTAAGCTAATTTTTACCGGTTTCGCTCATCATGTTTAAATGCGTTTTGAAGCCTTATTTTATTATATGACCCAGACATATATATCATTCTTTCCGGCAGACTCGGCAGATTCATAATATATCATTATTATATGTATACGTTCTGTCCTTTCTGTATGTATATTCAGGGCCGGTGCTAGGCTATATTGCGCCCTAGGCCAGACCAGCTACTTGCGCCCCCAAAAAAAACCACATGACATCTGTGAGCGTATCACAGAGCTCACACAAGGGCATATACTGCCCCCAGAAGCTCCCACATGGGTATATACTGCCCCCAGCAGCGCACACATGGGTATATATTGCCCCCAGCAGCACACACATGGGTATATATTGCCCCAGAAGCTCACACATGGGTATATACTGCCCCCAGCAGCTCACACATGGGTATATACTGCCCCCAGTAGCTCACACATGGGTATATATTGCCCCAGCAGCTCACACATGGGTATATACTGCCCCTGCAGCTCACACATGGGTATATATTGCCCCCAGTAGCTCACACATGGGTATATACTGCTCCCAGTAGCTCACACATGGGTATATACTGCTCCCTGCAGCTCACACATGGGTATATATTGCCCCCGTAGCTCACACATGGGTATATACTGCCCTAGTAGCTCACACATGGGTATATACTGCCCCGAGTAGCTCATACATGGCTGGGTATGATGTGATGGGTCTCTCCGCCGGTCGCTGTCAAGCCTCTCTCTCACACTGCGTGCTTGCTCTGGCCTCTGAGCGCAGCTTGATCATGGAAGACAGCTCGCGGTGGCTGTCCAATAGAGTGAGGGAAGCGGGGATAACCCTGCCCCCTCAGCATGGACAGCCACCGCAAGCTGTCTTCCATGATCAAGCTGCGGCCAGAGCAAGCGCGCAGCGTGATAGAGTTGCATGACAGCGGCCAGTGGAGAGACCCATCACATCATACCTATGTGTGAGTGTTGGTCTCTCGGCTGCGCCCTAGGCGGCGCTGTGCTCTAGGCGAGCACCTAGCTCGTCTAGCGGCAGCGCCGGCCCAGTGTATTTTATAACAAATGAAGCGTGCAGCGTGTGTGGAGCCCCAAACAGGTGCAACTAAACGAGACCTGAGCCGCACTGAGAATCTTTGGGTTGTGTCGGAGAAGACTTTACGCAGTGCTGCCATCATCAATAGAAATTCTTGGTTATACAATGAATTTGAATTTGACTGTGGACAAAAATCCATGTTGTGACATCGCCTAAACTTACCAAAACCATGCCACGGTAATCAAATCTCAAGGCAGTACAAGGTTGTGTTAAAGTGTGTGACATTTTTTGGCCAGGCAGGCAGTGTAGAATGTGCACAGTCACATTCATGGGCACAAATATGTTGACAAATTTATGACAAAGGGTCCATAGAAATGTCAATAAATTTATGTACATATAATTTTAACAGTGAGGAAACCAAGTAAAACATATTAAGTAAGGAAAAGCAACGCAAACAAACACAGGAAAATAGTGAAAAAATATAAAATTTATTTACAAACGATGCCAAATGGCAAACTGCCCAACTGAAAATTAAAACATAGGGGAGGAGGAGGCTGGTCTAGAGCCATTCCAGGACGTCCACAGCATTGTTTAGATACTCCCGCATTTTGTGGAGCTGTTCCGCCATATCCTCCTCCTCTACCACCACTGTCAGCACCTCTTCCGGTGCTATATCTAAGAAATTAAAGAAAGAAAAAATTTGGTAAACAACCAAACTGATTTGTTTTTGACCAAAAGTCATTGCATAATACAACAGTAAAAAACCTGAACTGGCAGCCTCCTGCGGCTCCGGCTCCCTCTCATTGCCATCCTCTTCCTGCTCCTCCTCCTGCACCTCTTGTGCTATATATATAAAAATTAAATGAAAATACAATAAAAAAAAAAGGTTTCTGTTTTTGACCAAAAGTCATTGCAAAATAAAACAGTATATACCAGAGCTGGTGGTCGCCCGTGGCTCCCCCTCCTCCTCCACTGGGCACTGGAGGTGCTGGTCCCCGTGGCATGAGATGCTGCCTTTGCCTTCCTGTTTTCTACCAAATCCAAAAAATAACACGTAAATCATGCAGACTGGAAAAAATTGTATATCTATACACTATCAGGGTTATTCAGAGAGCGTGAAAAGCAGGAGAATGACTGGAGAATGAAAAATTCTAGGTCAAAATAGCCAAACCAGAAAAATTCTCCCTTTCATCTCACTTTCCAAATTGGCTATTTTGACCTAGAATTTTTCATTCTCCAGTCATTATCCAGTCATTCTCCTGCTTTTAACGCTCTCTGAATAACCCTGTATATTGCCGAAAGTATTGAGACACTCCTCCACTACCAGCTTGACCCACCACTACTCCCATCTCATAGCTCTAAAGTCACAAAATATTTATTTATTATTTACCCCTTCACATAGACATATTATATATTTTTTTAAGAAGTAAACATTACATTTATTCAATAAAAACTATCATTTGTGTTGTGTGCATACAAAACGGAATTGTGCTGACTGCTTTTAATTATTTCAAAGATGGCCTCAGTCTCAGTATCTGCTAATAAAACTGTGGATATTGCAGAGACTACAGAAATCAGCCATTTTGTTTTGAAATTCGCATCCAAAGCGTTCAGTGGCACTGCTGCAGCAAACTGAATTACTGCACTGCATCAATTCAGCAGCTGCTGAGATATTGAACGCGGCTCTGTTTGGATGCACTTTCAGAAGAACTACATGTCCCATCCCACCACTTAGCAGAGGCTCATTTTTTTGTTGATGCGCAGGTGGGAGCCAATATTGGGCAAGCTGAGGGTCATCTCGTATGCATCACTCAGTCACAACAACCTCCCCCCCCAACACACTACAGTACACAGTGCCAAAAGAAATCCAGCCTTATAATTTCATCTATATACATCAAATATCACAATTTTCACGAATACGTAAAATCACACAAAAGAACAGCTATGGCAAAAATGCATGTATGAGTCCTGAAAATGCAAAGCTATACACATTGCTTTAAAAAAGGACTAGATCAATCAACGTATTTCTGTGCACATTAGCACATGCAACCACATTATTATTATTATTATACAGGATTTATATAGCGCCAACAGTTTGCGCAGCGCTTTACAATATAACATGACACTTACGTTTGGCTATGACACGCCGGATGTGCCTCAATTGCTCCTCCTCACGTGCTTTGAGGTCGGACCAGCGTTTACGGAGCTGGTCCTTCGTCCGGTCCTTGCCAAACAATTCCAGGAGGGTGGTGCGGACCTTAGCAAGGATACGGTACTTGCGGACATTGTTCTTCCTGCTGTAAGGGCCCTTACGGCAGTCATAGTCAAGTTTTTCGAAGATGCAGACCAGCTCCACCATCTCCTCAAATGCCATGTTGCTGGCCCGCTTATTCCTGGGTGTCTCTGGGGTGGAAGGGGATGAGGTGTTCGAATGGGACTCTCTTTGAGCCATGATGGGATGACAATATACATTTTTTTTGGCATATCCAAAAAATTGTCAAACTCTACAATGGCTCCGTAAAGTTTACGACAGGCCGCAATGGAGACGGACATCCGTGCACATGCGCGACCCATGGACAATACGGATCCGACTACGAACCCGAACCGAAGAGAAATTTCAAAAATAAAGTTTAATCGTGAATTTATATGCTACATATCAATCACTAAAAGTGTCCATACTTGTGTTTTGCAAAGTAAGCTAATTTGTGCTGAGTAGTCCGAAATAGAGTCGTTTTCGATCGAGTTTTCGTACGATCTACATACGACTGCGGTCGAATATGAAATGAAAACGAAAAATGCCAATTTTTGATTGTACAGTGAATCATCTGAGGAATTTTCTTGTACGATCAGCATAGTTCTTTATTTTGCTTTTTCTGGTTTTTGGTGCTGTTTTTGTGTTCAATCTTGTTTTTCTGCCTTATTTTATTTATGACTTACATATGCGATTCATGCTGTGACGTAACAATCAACATAGCGACCCAGGCATCCGCTATCGGGCCCCAGGACACAGGGGTGCCCAGCCAGGACTTCCCGCTGATGCAGTGCGGGCTGCCTGGGTTGCTATGGGATTTCAGGCTGCTGGCGTCACTGTTGGCTATGAGGAGAAACAAGCCGCTATTCACATGTGCAGCGGCGCTTTGCTCCTGCTTACAGCCGCTGCTGAGTCGGTGACAAAAAACAGCGATGGAGGAGACGCTTTCCAGTAGTGTGTGGATTCATATGCTGCATTAATTATACCGCAGAAAGGCGCTTCCCAGCAGTGTGTGGATTCATATGCTGCATTAATTATACCACAGAGAGGCGCTTCCCTGCAGTGTGCGGATTCAGATGCTACATTAACCACTTGGCTGCTAAGGATGCGCTCAACGCGTCCTGCCAACTGCTCCTCCTGTGCTATGGACGCGCTGAGTGCATCCTAGCACAGGAGGCAGCAATCAGCCAGGATTCCGTATGATTGCTGGGCCCTCCTGGTGGGGTCCGGATCGTGATTCGGCGCCAAAAGGCGTTAGGTCACAATCCTCTCCCGGAGCTGGCTGACATCTTGGATGTCGGTCAAGCTTCCGGGATGTCCCCCTGATGACTGGCTTTATCGTGCATAGCGTGATGACGTCAGTTGTGGAGTTTACCCCTACCTGCCACCAATGGTGGAGATAGGGGGTTCATTGGAACCCCCTAACTCCTGATCTGCGGCAGCTAAGGGTTAATGTTTGGTATAGTTGAATCGGCCAGAGCATGACCTTTCAAACGATACCAAACATGACCATGTTACGTGAAAAGAAAAAATTATAAAATATGAAAATATAATAAAAAAATATTTTACATTAAAAAAACTGTTTTTTTGTTTTGTTAATGCAGCAATATTGTTCCCATTTCAATTATAATGTGAACAATGATGCTGCACTAATGATTTTTGTATGGGGTGCGTTTGTTAAAAATCGTGTAGTTTTCCCCCCAAAAAATGTAACAAGTCCCCCATTTCTAATTTTTTTTTAACCAGCGCGACTCATAGGAAATATAACCGCAAACGCTCGCATTTTAAAATGTGAAAAAAACCACTTTACACGTTGTAAATTATTGAAAATTCTAATTTTATTGCATTTTTTGTATAATATACATAAGACAGGACATAATGTATACATTATAATAAAATAATGATATATTATGAATTTGCCGAGTCTGCCGGAAGGAACGATATATAACATGTCTGGGTCATATAATAAAATAAGGCTTCAAAACGCGTTTAAACATGATGAGCGAAACCGGTAAAAAATTAGCTTAGCACACAGGCGTGAAATGCCTCGTCAGCGAAAGGGTTATTTATTTTTTTTTTTTAAATCATTTTATTTGCTCTGAGTTTTTTTTTCCTTTCAGATAATTTTGATCAACTTTTTTTCAGTTTTAAAACCTTTTGTTCTGGTTTTTATTTTTAAAGTCAGACCATTTGGGTCAGTTTTGCGTTTTTTAAATAATTTTGTTCATTTTTGTTCCTTTCATACCATTTTAGGCTGGGGTCAGACTAACGCATTTTTAACGTGCGTTTAGGTGCACTTAATTACGACCGCAGTAACAGCAAATGACTGGCAATAACGGCCAATATACGAAGTACTGCCACGCAACGCAAGTGGAAAATGAAAGCATTTTTTTGAGAACGCAGAACCGCTAGTACTGACAAACAGAGTGCGCTGCGGCGGCATAGTGGCATGTGTGCGTGATTAGGAGATGTCAGACGCTGCTAATTTCCAGCCTACATAACGTCCAGACGCAAAAAGTGTTTTATTGACGATCCGTAAAAAATCACGCACGAAAATGCGCGTCGTCTGACCGTTTTTGCGCATTCCGTGAAAAAATACATCAATGCGTTCGGATCCACTTTTTGACAGTCGCTGCAAATAGTTTGACCCTAGCCTTAATATGATTAAATAAAGTTGTGCAATGCATATTCATAAGAAAAAAAGGATCTTTATTTAATAAAAAACGATAGAATCGACAGAATTATCGTATCAACAGAAATATTGGATCCGAAAAACATTAGTTTAAGTCAAAACGAATAGACACTTTGAAACGAGGAGAACAGACGTCCCGAAAAACTCAAAAATTTCCGATATCACGAAAAAAAAGGCGATACGAAAAACGAGCTAACACGAAAATGGCCGATATCACGAAAAAAAAAGTCGATACGAAAAACAAGCCGAACTGAACCTAAACGGAAATCGGCCGAAACGACCCGAAACGAGAATTTAAAAAATCCGAACGAACCGTACGGTATCGAAAAAAAATCGGTGCACAAGTCTAGTAACAATTATCATTTCTAAACATGTTCCACCCTTATGCATTATTTTTTTTCTCATATTTCTCTCTATTACAGATGAAAACTTGCCGATCATAAGCCAACATAGAAAAGATACTCACCTTTTTTGGCATGACACTTATAGACTATTACCACAGTAATCAAAGTGAGAAGTCCGCTTGTAATGCAAACAAAGTAAACATAGTAAACAGTTCCAACGGAAATTGTTTCATTGACATTTTTTTGTTCTCCTAAGAGAAAAAAAATAGTTATTATAAATGTCTTAGACATTGACATTCAATATGTATATTTGTGTAACAACATGTAGACTGACAAAATGACAGTAAAATTGCTTCTTTTTATAAGATGGTAATATTGCAATGTTATGATTGAATGTCCATCTATTTCAGTCTTTCACACATTCCCTTGGCTAGGACCAACAAAGCCATGATTATGGATGTGCTCACAGCTATCCTTCAAGAAACCCCTAGAACACAAGACTTGAGACCCTTGGCATTGATGCTATGGTGACCCTTCTCGACCAATTCTCTTTTGATGTCGTATCACTCCACATTTGTCATTTTAATTGTCTTCCTTTTTTCCCTCTGCTCTCTCCCACCTTTATTATCTTGTTACTTAGAGCACTAGTATTATTGTTTTTTACAATGTTGTATATTTTTTCATACAACTTAACAACGCTTTCCTGTTGAAATTTTTTAAGAAACCAAATTATACAGTAGACTCAGGACATATCCCTGAGGTTCTGGAGACGTCTACCAACTATCTACGAATTTGAAATGATTTTACCATTTTTTTTAAATTATTTACAATCAACAATTCTCGGCAAGTGCCGAATATTATCCTAAATTGGGTGAAAACCATCAACATAATTCTTAACACATCGGCCTTTCAAGTAAACTAAAAGCACTGATTGTGTTTTGTTTCGCATGGAGCTACAAGGGTGAGCGCAAATGACAAGAAAAAGATTGTTATGTTTTATACATGGAGCAGGCTGGATACTTCTGGTCCACGCAGCGACCCGGTTAGGGAATAGTGGCAAAATCTTATTTTTCTGAAAGTATAATTCATTATACATACACACTGGGTCAGGTACACAAACATTTTCTTTTTCATACGTTACACAGTTACAATGAATTATGTCAGCAAGTTTATTTCATGAATATATAAACATTTACTAAAACAACCTCCAATTATATAATATTCATTTTTAATATTAAATATTGAAAGTGTGGGGCGTGGCCTGACTGCCGATGGAGAAGGCTGTGTGAAGCACGAGCTCCTCCACAGATTCCCCCACCAGAACGGTTTTGGCATCCAGCAGACTCCAAAATGGGCAAATTAAGTAAGGCAACGGGTGTCCAGAGGCAAGGGGAGAAAAATCGCGGTGCTCCAGCGACTCCTGCGGCAATTCTTCACCCCGCAATCAGACCGCGCCGATGGGCCGGAAGCGCACGCTCAATTTGGGCGGAATGAACTACTAGAGGCCCCGGCTCCGCCGCAGCCTACCCAGGCGCCCGAACCCACAACGTCCCCGGTTGCTATGGACCTCAATCCACAGGGGGACTGGATGAGCGCTACCCAAGACGCAATGCAGGCTCAAACAATGACCCAAAATCCGCCTTCCCATATACGGCTGGAGGCCTCCCCAGAAGCGCTTGCCCAGACCGGGCAGAGCTCCCAACTCGAGCCCCCGGCTCATATGCGGCCTACCCCTTCTTTTTTGTCTGACACCACCCAGGGACCTGGGAATAACGGGCATCTTTCCGCGATTACTTGGCAATCCATCCTGAACAACCTCCCAACTAAAACTGACCTGCGAATTGCTAATGAAAATTTGAGCACCACCATTATGTTAGAACTGCAACATATTCACACAGATATTCACAGTTTGGCTGCAAAGATTACTCACTTGGAGGGGGAATGTGACACTCTCCGTCTGCAAGCCGGTTCTACTGCACGTGCTGTACAAGCTCACACTTCACAGATGCAAAGCATGGCACTCCATCTCACAGATCTGGATAATAGGGGCAGACGCCAAAACCTCCGGCTCAGGGGTCTGCCAGAAACCGAGGACTCTCCCTCAGCCCTGAAACAAGTGTTGCTGCATATCTTTAATGCCCTCCTTGACAGACCACCTCAATCCAAGATTGACTTTGTTAGGGCACACAGGGCCTTACGACCGAAGGGACCCCCCAGCGGCCCCCCAAGGGACGTCATATGCTGCCTGTTTCGCTTTGACCTGAAGGAAGAAATTCTGCGCCATGCTAGAATCACTACGGAATTTTCGTTTGAGGGTGTGAACCTGCAGTTATTCCCAGACCTTGCTCCAGCTACTCTGGCTTTTAAGCCGCTAACTAGTGTCCTGCTAACACAGCAAATACGTTATCGATGGCAGATGCCGACGGGACTCTCAGTGACGACTCCTGCGGGCCAGTTTTTGGAACAAGAGGCTGAGGATCTTTCAGAACTGGCTCGTCTACTGCAACTTATACCGATCTCACTGATGTGGCCTGACCCTCTGGCACTGTATAATGGTGGTCTTGGAAGACCGTGACCACTGCCCTTTTCTCAACGTTCCCGCCTGGACCGTCAACAATCTGCCCGGGGACCGGGGCCGCAGATGTGAGACTCCGTGCTCAAGCTTAAAGTGCGAACAAGCTGATGCAGCCCATGACCTGCGTTCCCAGAGCTGGATCTTCAGCACACAAGGATTTTTGATCTATGCCATTTTTATTTATTTTTTTCTTATTGCGCCTTTTTATTACACATTCCGGCCAACACCCATATTTGGCCCGGGAAGACAATTACCCTACGACCTGCGGTTTCAGTATTCCCGACCTTCTAACTGATATAGCTCCGCGGCACATGTCGCCATTACTCACTTGTGTAAAGGTTTGACTTTGCTATACTTATTATTTTTCTCTTTTCTTTGCAGGGGGGGGGAGTGGATTCTGGACTAGGATTTGATCCGAACTGTCTCGACCGTGGACCTTCTATCTCCCTCCCCCCCCCCGAAGATGGGGCCCAAGCTCAAAGACCGCTCAATGCGCCTTCCCTCGGAATCTCGGACGAGATGGGTCATGCTGGTTGGAAATAATCTTTTTTCTTTTATATTTATCTCACACAACGTTCAATGTATTATTGTATTGATATTCAGTGTTATTCGGGGGGGTCTGCGGAGGCCCTGATGCATAAATAGAGCTTAGTCCCCGCGAACACTAGGTCACGATTTCCCCACCGAGGTTGATTGACACGTGAGGTGGACAGGATACTCCGAGCACTGGTTGGTCTGTTGGATTCTTCCTGCCCCCATCAACCCCGCCTCTCCGAGTGTACATAGTTATTACCTACTACCCATTCCCTTAGATCTCCGGTTCCCTTCCTTACACCTTCCTGTGGGAGTGGGGGTTGACTTAGAGAGTTCCAACATTCTCCCTGGATAATGGCCATACGCCAGGAACCTCTAACGTTACTGTCCATAAATGCCAGTGGCCTAAACATACCTGAGAAACGTTCAGGAGCTCTACGTGATTTCCAGAAAGCACGTGCCTCAGTGGTGTTTATCCAAGAATCACAATTTTCCAATAGGCTTTTTTAGTAACAATGCGGTGGCCAAATCTAAGGGCGTGGCGATTTTATTTCATAAATCTGTCCCCTTTGTCCAACAAGCAACTATACCTGATAAAGATGGCCGTTATGTAATGGTAAAAGGAGAAATAGCGGGACGCAAATATACTTTTGTGAACTTTTACGCACCAAACAAGGGACAACATAGATTCTTGAATAAATTGCTTCCCCTCATCACTGAGTTCTCTGAGTGATGTCTGGTTTTAGGGGGCGACTTAAATGTTCCACTGGATCCCCGCCTTGACACGTCCCCGGGACGCTCAGCGGTCCCCCCCACATGTCACTCGCTCTATCTCCAAATTATTGCATACGCACAGATTAGTAGACTGTTGTAGGGCAATGCACACGGAGGACAAAGACTACACATATTTTTCTCACCCTGCGCAGATCTATTCCCGACTGGATTATTTCTTTATACCGCACTATTATTTACCTGATTTACAATCGATCCGGATTGGATCTTTGACATGGTCTGACCATGCACCGGTCTCATTGCGTCTTCTTTCTCCTCTGCATCGCCCTACCGTCCCAGCCTGGCGACTTAATGATTTCCTCCTGACTGATCCCCCGACCTCAAACGACTGTGAGCAGACCCTAGCCCTCTATTTTCAGGACAATGAAACGCCGGATGTGTCTCCACTGTCCATCTGGGAAGCACATAAATGTGTCATACGTGGGTTTTATATTCGTAAGGCGTCAGAGCAAAAGAAACACAGGGAGGCAGCTACAACTGATCTCTTAGCTTGCATTCATCATCTGGAGTCTTTACATAAGGAATCCCTTGACCCTGCCCAGTTAACCGACTTGACAGCCCTACGCCGGGAACTGGCCACTCTTCTTAACTCCACGTATCACCGACACTGTTTACGTTGCAAGACATTTTTCTTTTTTCATGGAGACAAGAGTGGGAGACTGCTGGCTCGTATGCTACGCACCCGCCACTCTGCTACTTACATTGCCAAAATCAGGGACATCCACGGCAAGACACAACACCTACCGAATCGCATTCTCCCTACAATTCGCTCCTACTTCGCGGCCCTATATGACCTGCCCGCTCCGGCGACAGACGCGGGACACAAACTGCATTCACAAAAGATTCATACCTATCTATCCCAACACGTCACACGACACCTGACACCTGAAACTGCTCGACTGTTAGACACTCCCTTAACTATAGAAGAATTGAGTGACGCGGTTAAATCTTCTAAAACGGGCAAGTGCCCAGGCCCAGACGTCCTTCCCCTGCAATATTATAAACGATTTGCGAAAATTCTTTACCCCAGATTCCTGGTGGCCTTTAATGCCATCCTGGAAAGCCACACCATTCCGTCCCAAACTCAGGCGGCTAACATATCCTTAATTCCTAAGGAAGGTAAAGATGCTGAGCGGCGCGAAAGCTATCGCCCCATCTCTCTAACAAATTGCGATCTCAAACTGTATGCGAAGATTCTGGCCACGCGACTTACACCTTATGTCCTGGGTTTGATACACCAAGACCAGGTGGGATTTGTGGCGGGGCAGGAGGCGTGGGACAAAACAATATGGGCACTGACAATCATGCATAGGGAGGCGAGGCAACGAGAAGGCGTTCTCCTCCTCTCTACAGATGCGGAGAAGGCCTTTGACAGAGTAAACTGGGAATTCTTGTTTGCGACTCTTTCTCAGGTTGGACTGGGTCCTAATCTATGCACCTGGATCCGGGCTTTATATTCGGATCCAACTGCACAGATTTGCGTGAACGGGATCTATACGGAACCCTTTGAGATAAGGAATGGAACTAGGCAGGGATGCCCGCTTTCCCCATTGTTGTTTGTATTGGCATTGGAACCCTTCTTGTCTTCTGTCAGGGCTAGCCCAGACATCAGAGGGATCCGGACTGGTTGGACGGAACACAGGGTAGCAGCTTTCGCGGATGATCTCCTTTTTTTCGTGACTCATCCAGAAACGACCTTGCCTAACTTATTGAAAGCTTTTGAAGTATACGGTAGCCTCTCCAACTTGAAAATTGATTTTGCCAAGTCCTTCCAAATGTGTCCATGCCACGGTCGACGGCCCAAATCATACGACCAAACTTCTTGATCCAATGGGCCGAGGACAGGATTAAATACTTGGGAATCTGGTTGACATCTGACCATACTCAAATGTTCAGAGACAACTTTATGCCCATGCTTGCGACTATCACTACAGATCTGAAGGCCTGGAATTATCCGCAAATTTCCTGGCTGGGTCGCGTCCAGACAATCAAAATGAATGTACTCCCACGTATTCTGTACCTCTTTCAGACAATTCCCATTGACCTCCCGCGAACCTTCTTTCGAGACCTACAGACGCAGATCTCGAATTATGTATGGAGGGGGTCCCGACCAAGACTAAAATTCTCCATCCTTACCCTACCTAAAACACGGGGAGGGCTTGCCATCCCAGATTTCGCGCTGTACCATACGGCTTGCCACCTTCAGCGTATTCTGGAATGGGCAAAACCCCGCAAACTTAAAGCGTGGGGGGTGGTCGAACAAGACGAAGCCGGGATTCCCCTCACTGTCCTCCCTTGGCTGCCTAAACTGCAAGGACTACGCCATGTACGTGATCTAACTTACACTTCGGCTACACTACGTGTATGGCATCGAGTAATGCGTCTTTTGGACCTGTCCTCCGACCCATCGCCGCTTACGCCGTTGTTGTGCTGCGCCTCCACGCCCACGTCCTACACCGCGTTGATATTCACAGACTTGCTGCAAACACAAACACCACGCATTCGCAACGTATTTCGAGGCCAACAACTTGCCTCGCTGAATGATATACTGGGCAATAGGGCAGTGACCTTCCTACGATACTTCCGATATCAGCAGATTGCTAGCTTTATCAGATCCATACCCCAACGAACGAAACTGACCCGCCCTTTAACAGAATTTGAAAAACAGTGCATGACAGCTGACCTAATGCCCCATGGTGTGTCCTACTTATATGAACTTCTCCAGTGCTCAAACAGAACTCCCTCGCCAAGGTTTATGGGTAGCTGGGAAATGATGCTGGAAACTACTCTGTGAGACTCTCAATGGGGGAAAATCTGTGACCTTACACATCACTGCTCGGTCTCATCGAAAACATAAGAGACGGCGTACAAGTTACTGTCCTTGTGGTATAAGACTCCTGAACAGCTTAGTCACGCGTTTCCTGATATGTCGGATGAGTGTTGGCACTGTGGGGAAAGCCCGGGATCGGCAATCCACATATGGTGGTCTTGCCCGGTAATTCGCCCCTAATGGGAAAAGATACATAAAATCACTCAACTGTTCATAGAACCTCCCCTGACTTCCGACCAGCCACCATGCTATTACATCATGTACAATATGCTACATCAGGTTACAAAAAAAAATCGGTGTGCCTCCGCATTCTGAATGTAGCCAAAAGCCTCAAACCCCTATTTTGGAAGCAAAGGGTGAGCCCTCCCATGCACCTTTGGCTCTCTAAAATGGAGGAGCTTCATAGAGTCGAACAACTGTACTACTCAATGAACGGTATGACAGCCCAATACACTCAGATCTGGAGTACTTGGATTCTCCAATCGGGAGGAGTGTAATTTCGTGTCTTGTTACTGTAATTGAGCCACTGTGACGATGTAACTGACCTCATTCGTTCTTAAGGCCCTCTAGTCTCAATCCTTGAGATATCGTGAATGCACTATTTTCCGGTTTTATGCCCAGTAGGGATTTACCCCCACTCCCAAACCATTTATCCCCTCCCCAACCCCTCCCTTTTTGGTATTAGTCCAACCAACCATATATGAGGTCTCACATATCTTCACACGCGATCACACATATCCACACATCCAAACACAAACAGGGCTATGCAACGAGAGCTGAACTGGCCACAAAATTGCACCAGACAGTGAATTTCCCCGTATGGTGCAATTTCGAGGCCATTCGGCTCTTCAAAAACTTGGAGCGTTCGCCAAATATTGGCAGATTGCCAGCAAAATACGAAGATCTTCAGCGGCAGTGAACTCCCCAAGAAGAAGTAATGGTTAATCTTTTCAGAGAACACCAAACAGCACTGAAATGTCAGTGAAATGCCCTGAATTTCAGTGGTTTGATTCGACAGGTTTAATCAGGTGAATCTCATAGGTTTCAATGTTAACCACTTGGCTGCGGTGGACGCAGTGGGCGCGTCCAGCCAAGTGGTCCTCCTGTGCTATGGACGCTCTGAGCACGTCCATGCACAGGAGGCAGCAATCCTCCGGCCGATTGCTGCGCCCCCCTGTGCGGACCTCTCTCTCTCCCGATCGCCGGGGTGCACAGGGTTAAGCCAGGCACTGTTTGGAAGGGCACAGCCTGCCCTTCCAAACGGTGGCTGTCATTGACCCCTGGGGAGCCGGATCATGATCCGGCGCTGAAAAGCGCCAGATCGTGATCCTCTCCCGGAGCTGGCCAACATCTTGGATGTCGGCCAAGCCTCCGGGAACTCCCCCTGAGGACTGGCGTCATCATGCATAGTACGATGACGCCAGTCCTGGAGTTAACCGCTAGCTGCCAGCAATGGTGGAGATAGGGGGTTCCAATGAACCCCCTATCTCCCGATCTGTGGCAACTAGGGGTTAATATTTGATATTGTTGGATCAGCCAAAGCATGGCCTTTCCAACGATACCAAACTTGACCATGTAAAAAGTTTTTTTTAAAATTTAAATAAAAAATAAAAAAATATTTTAAAAAAAAATAAACAAGTTTTTTTTTTTGGTTTTGTTAATGAAGCAATATTGTTCCCATTTCAATTATAATGTGAACAATGATGCTGCACTAACGATTTTTGTATGCAGTGCGTTTGTTAAAAATAGCGACAATTTCCCCAAAAAAAATGTAACAAGTCCCCATTTCTAATTTTTTTAACAAGCGCACCCCATAGAAAATATAGCCGCAAACGATCGCATGTTAAAATGTGAATAAAAAACACTTTACACATTGTAAATTATTGAAAATTCTAATTTTATTGCATTTTTTGTTATAATATACAGACAGGACATGACGTATACATATAATAATGACATATTATGAGTCTGCCGAGTCTGCCGAAAGAACGATATATAATATGTCTGGGTCATATATTAAAATAAGGCTTCAAAACGCGGTTAAATATGATGAGCGAAACCGGTAAAAATTACCTCAGCACAGAGGTGTGAAATGCCTCAGCAGCAAAAGGGTTAAAGAATTCCCCATTTTTATTAAATATTTTTTCAACCATTTATTCTTTTCACTTGCAGCAAAAAGTCTCTTTAGTTACTTTTAGGTAATTTTCGTCAAATTTCATTTTTTCGTTTTTTTTTTTAAAGCGTTTTTTTTCTATAATAGACCTTTTTATTATTATTCATAGGACCTTATATATTAATTCCAGGCATTTTCGTGCAGTAGTGTTTTTGCAAGAGCGTTTTGAAAGTTACAGTGTTTTGGGTTTTTTACACCTGTTTGGCAGGTTGCTGAATTTTTTCGTATCGATCCAGCGGTTTTGTGGCGGATCGTGGGATTTTTTTGGCTGTTTTGCAGCGACTTATCAGATCTGATGTTTTCGGCAGTTTTGCGTCAGTTTTTCCTTTTGATTCGGCGGTTGTTTGGAGGAAATAATGACAAATGACAAATGTCCTCTCAATGACGCCTCTGGCCTTTTGGTGGGCATTATTTTAGGCCTCCTGCCCAGGTCCAGCTATCCTGCGGAATGGTGTCATGGACCAGGACCTCAGCGTGTATTCTGAATAACCTAATACAGGTACATAACACACATTAATATTTTTTGACATTTCGCAATATTTTCTACTTAGGAAATATTTGAGAAAAAATATGTATAATTACCCACCTAGCAACCAGCCATCAGGGAATGTCCTGCCTTGGAAATTACACATCACCGAGAAATTAGCCAGGATATATGAATCAAGGTCACTCCCCAGAAATGCTTCATCTAGATTCAGTATGTGCATATTGGCATCACAAACCAATGTGCATGTTTATGGAATGGAAATACTTGCGATTGATATCAACCGCAGGATCCTTCCAGGATTCACAGATCTATATAAGAATGCAATAGATTGCCCCCAGAATATCAGGAAACCTTCCATTTTCATAAAACCTCTGTTTCACAGTGCGCCATCCCTCAGGGGTGGTAGGGTACCCAATGTATTGGTGGCACTTGCCCTGCATAGCTATGAGGAAGTGGTGGAACATCTTTAAAAAGCTACTCTGGTTGACACCAGCTAGCTCGGACAGGGGATACTGGAATGTCCCAGTGGCTAGGAACAGGCAGCACAGTAATTTGGTTATCCCTGGGACAAATATTTGTGATCCAGACCTGGAGTCGAGATGATTTTACAGCTCTTGATAGAGCCTGCAGATCTGTTCATGGCTGAGCCTGTAACGCAGGCAGCACTCGGCATCGGTTACATCCTCCAAAGTGGGCCTCCTGCTGGTGTCGGAGACAGTTTCACCGAATACAGCGACATACAAGGAGGTTGTCATGGCCCTCGCTGCCGGCAACTGCATCTGACCAGTACTAGCTACATGAAGCCTCCTATCCTGCCCTTTCTATCCACCGTGTAACCTGCCAAGTCTATCCACCGTGTACTCTGCCAAGTAACCAACCTTGTTCCATGCCAAGTCTACCTACCGTGTTCCATACCAAGTCTACCTCCCGTGTTCCATGCCAAGTATCCCACAATGTTTCATGTCAATTAACTCATCTTGCTCCTTACCAAGCTTAACCATTGTGATTCTGTCAAAGCCTCAATCATATTTAATCTATTGATCAACCATGTATGAACTTTGCTTTAGATTCTGACCTTGTTATTGCCTGCTGCCTGCCAAGACCCTTTTGCCTTCAGATTCAGGCCACGCTTATTGCCTGCCCCCTGCCTGGAACCCCCTGCCACGGACAAACCAAATATACTTTAGTTTTTCTGTTTCTTCCTTTTGTGTCAGCCCTATTCCTATCTAGTCGGTTTTGCCTCTGTCTATTACTGTCTTGCCCCGTCTGTATCATTAGTTCTGAGTTTATTCAGTTCTCTTGTGTGCTTGTTTTTTTCTCCTAGTTCTTTAGCATTTAGTAGGGATGTGCACCCATTTTTTTTTTGCTTTGGTTTGGCTCGATCGGGTTTTTAAAATTTTCGTTTCGGATCGTTTCGGACGATTTCCGTTTAGGCTCGTTTCGTTTCGGCTCGTTTATTGTATCGACTTTTTTTGTGATATCGGAAATTTTCAGATTTTTCGGAACGACTGTTCTCCTCGTTTCAAAGTGTCTATTAGTTTTGACTTAAACTAATGGTATTTTGGATGATCTGATATTTCTGTCGATACGGTAATTCTGCCGATTCTATCGTTTTTTTATTAAAGATCTTCTTTTTTTCTTATGAATATGCATTGCACAACTTTATTTAATCATATTAAAATGGTATGAAAGGAACAAAACGATTTTAAAAAACGCAAAAATACTGACCCAAATGGTCTGACTTTAAAAATAAAAACCAGAACAAAAAGGTTTTAAAATGGAAAAAAAGCTGAACAAAATTATCTGAAACGAAAAAAAAACCAGAACAAATAAAATGATTTGAAACGAAAAAAACAATAATTAATGCAGCATATGAATCCACACACTGATGTGAAGCGCCTCTCTGCGGTATAATTAATACAGCATATGAATCCACACACTGCTGGGAAGGAAACGCCTCTCTGCGGTATGGAGAGGGTAGCCAAGCAATAGACTACTATAGAGCTTCTAAGATGTGATATCCAGAGCCACTCAGGGGGTAACCCAATATAAACAAGTAAGGACCTCTAAACTAGAGGTAACCGGCTAGGACATATACATAAAACATTGAATACTTTATTAAACATTTAACATGAACCCTTCAGAAGGTTAATAAAACACAACTCAAAACAACATTACAAATATAGACATAAATAAAATCAGTATAACCACAATAATAGATAGGTAAAATACCTCAGGGAGTGATTATAACAATTGAACGATAAATTGAACTTGTGAAATGACCATTAAATTAGCTCCTACTGTTATAAAGCATTCGTATCTGAATGGAGCATCAATGGATTCACAAAATTATGTGGGATGACAATGATCGCTGTCTAACCAATTCACACTACCTTTTTATGACCTAAGGACATAACTATTAAAGGTCCTATGAGGTCAAAATTGAAAGGGATAATTGTACACTACCTCCTTAGCTCATATATGAAGCTTAACCATAGATAGAGAGTAACAGTCCAAATCTGCAGCCTGAACCAAGGACCTAGATTAACACACTTTGTACAACCATGCAGCCTTATTATAGAATGTTGTATACTAGGCGCTCATCATCCATAGATAACTAGAGCACTATAAACATTATGCTACTTGAGGGCCACTCGCTCAAATTTCCAGCCAAATACGAGTAAACATTTACTACCACGGGATGTTGAATATATCTTAGCCGTGCGGTAAATAGATGCAGTGTTGAAAGAAGAACAATTATATAAAGATTCTTACGCCAGATATAAATGTTGACTTATAGAGCTAAGGCGGTTATCAGAGTGCATTAATAGCTAACACAGTGTCACCGGTCCAGTTTAAACTGCAATTAGTGCCAACCTTGGATCATTTAAATAAGAAATTGCCCAAAATACAATTAAAATGTTTACTCGTATTTGGCTGGAAATTTGAGCGAGTGGCCCTCAAGTAGCATAATGTTTATAGTGCTCTAGTTATCTATGGATGATGAGCGCCTAGTATACAACATTCTATAATAAGGCTGCATGGTTGTACAAAGTGTGTTAATCTAGGTCCTTGGTTCAGGCTGCAGATTTGGACTGTTACTCTCTATCTATGGTTAAGCTTCATATATGAGCTAAGGAGGTAGTGTACAATTATCCCTTTCAATTTTGACCTCATAGGACCTTTAATAGTTATGTCCTTAGGTCATAAAAAGGTAGTGTGAATTGGTTAGACAGCGATCATTGTCATCCCACATAATTTTGTGAATCCATTGATGCTCCATTCAGATACGAATGCTTTATAACAGTAGGAGCTAATTTAATGGTCATTTCACAAGTTCAATTTATCGTTCAATTGTTATAATCACTCCCTGAGGTATTTTACCTATCTATTATTGTGGTTATACTGATTTTATTTATGTCTATATTTGTAATGTTGTTTTGAGTTGTGTTTTATTAACCTTCTGAAGGGTTCATGTTAAATGTTTAATAAAGTATTCAATGTTTTATGTATATGTCCTAGCCGGTTACCTCTAGTTTAGAGGTCCTTACTTGCCTCTCTGCGGTATAATTAATGCAGCATATGAATCCACACACTGCTGGGAAGCGCCTCTCTGCAGTATAATTAATGCAGCATATGAATCCACACACTGCTGTGACGCGCCTCTCTGTGGTATAATTAATGCAGCATATGAATCCACACACTGCTGGAAAGAAGCGCCTCTCTGCGGTATAATTAATGCAGCATATGAATCCACACACTGCTGGGAAGGAAGCGCCTCTCTGCGGTATAATTAATGCAGCATAAGAATCCACACACTGCTGGGAAGTGCCACTCTGCGGTATAATTAATGCAGCATATGAATCCACACACTGCTGTGACGCGCCTCTCTGTGGTATAATTAATGCAGCATATGAATCCACACACTGCTGGAAAGAAGCGCCTCTCTGCGGTATAATTAATGCAGCATATGAATCCACACACTGCTGGGAAGGAAGCGCCTCTCTGCGGTATAATTAATGCAGCATAAGAATCCACACACTGCTGGGAAGTGCCTCTCTGCGGTATAATTAATGCAGCATATGAATCCACACACTGCAGGGAAGAAGTACCTCTCTGCGGTATAATTAATGCAGCATATGAATCCACACACTGCTGTGACGCGCCTCTCTGTGGTATAATTAATGCAGCATATGAATCCACACACTGCTGGAAAGAAGCGCCTCTCTGCGGTATAATTAATGCAGCATATGAATCCACACACTGCTGGGAAGGAAGCGCCTCTCTGCGGTATAATTAATGCAGCATATGAATCCACACACTGCAGGGAAGAAGTACCTCTCTGCGGTATAATTAATGCAGCATATGAATCCACACACTGCTGGGAACAAGCGCCTCTCTGCGGTATAATTAATGCAGCATTTGAATCCACACACTGCTGGGAAGCGCCTCTCTGCGGTATAATTAAAGCAGCATATGAATTCACACACTGCTGGAAAGAAGCGCCTCTCTGAGGTATAATTAATGCAGCATATGAATTCACACACTGATGGGAACAAGCCTGCCCTTCCAATCGGTGCCTGGCTTTAACCCCTTGGCTGCCGGATCACGATTCGGTGCTGAAAAGTGCTGGATCGTGATCCTCTCCCGGAGCTGGCCGACATCATGGATGTCGGCCAAGCTTCTGTGAACTGCCCCTGACGACTGGCGTCATCGTGCATAGCGCGATGATGTCAGTCCTGGAGTTAACCCCTAGCTGCCACCAATGGTGGAGATAGGGGGCTCCAATGAACCCCCTATCTCCCGATCCATGGCAGCTAGGGGTTAATGTCGGGTATCGTTAGATTGGCCAGAGCATGGCCATGTAAAATGTTAAGAAAAAATTAAAATGAATAAAAATGTAAATAAAAAAATATTAAAAAATAAATAAAAAGAAACAGTTTTTTTGTTTTGTTTTTGTTAATGCAGCAATATTGTTTCCATTTCAATTATAATGTGAACAATGATGCTGCACTAACAATTTTTGTATTGGGTGCGTTTGTTAAAAATCACGTGATTTTCCCCCCAAAAACATGTAACGCTTCCCCGTTTCTAATTTTGTTAACAAGCGCAACCCATAGAAAATATAACCGCAAACGCTCGCATGTTAAAATGTGAAAAAAAACTTTACACGTTGTAAATTATTGAAAATTCTAATTTTATTGCATTTTTTGATATAATATATAGACAGGACATGACGTATGCATCTAATAATGATATATTATGAATCTGCCGAGTCTGCCAAAAAGAGCGATATATAATATGTCTGGGTCATATAATAAAATATGGATTCAAAACGCGTTTAATCGTGATGAGCGAAACCGGTAAAAATGACCTCAGCACACAGGCGTGAAATGGCTCAGCATCGAAAGGGTTAATGCAGCATATGAATCCGTACGCTGCAAGGCAGCACTTCTCTTCTCTGCAGTATAATTAATGCAGCATAGTTTTTTCAATTTAACCCTTTCGCTGCTGAGCCATTTCACGTCTGTGTGCTTAGCTCATTTCTACCGGTTTTGCTCATCATGTTTAAACGCGTTAAAACTTTTTTATTGGATGACCCAGAAATATTATATATCGTTCCTTCCGGCAGACTCGTCAGATTCATAATATATCATTATATATGTATACGTCATGTCCTGTCTGTATATTATAACAAAAAATGCAATAAAATTTTAATTTTCTATAATTAAATTTACAAGGTGTAAAGTGTTTTTTTCCCACATTTTAACATGCGAGCGTTTGCGGTTATATTTTCTATGAGTTGCGCTTGTTAAAAAAATTAGAAATGAGGGACTTCTTAAATGTTTTTGGGGGAAAATTATACGATTTTTAACAAACGCACCCCACACAAAAATCGTTAGTGCAGCATCATTGTTCACATTATAATTGAAATGGGAACAATATTGCTACATTAACAAAACAAAACAAAAAAAAACCTGTTTATTTTTTTTATGTATTTATTTTTTAATATTTTTTTATTTACATTTTTATTGTTTATTTTTTTTCTTACCTTTTAACATGGTCATGTTCAGTAGTGTTGGAAAGACCATGCTCTGGCCGATCCAACGATAACAAACATTAACCCCTAGCTGCCACGGATCAGGAGATAAGGGGTTCATTGGAACCCCCTATCTCCACCATTGGTGGCAGCTAGGGGTTAACTCCAGAACTTACTCTATCCGAGGTCCCGATGTGAAAAAAAATAGATGAAGTCTATTTTTTTTCACATCGGGACTTTGGATAGAGTAAGTCTACCATTAAACACATCAGTCGTCTAGTATTTTCTACAGCTCAGGACCTTGGATAGCAACAAGTTGTTACTATCCAGGGTCCTGATCTGTAGAAAATAGTCGGCTGATGTGATTAACGGAAGACTTACTCTATCTGAGGTCCCTAAGTGAAAAAAATAAATAGTCAATCTATCCAACCTCAGATAGAGTAATAGGGTTATTCAAAGAGATCCGAATTGCTTGTGAAAGGTAACCGAACGCTGAAAATCAGCGTTCGGGTACCTTTCCTGACCATTCGGCTATCCAGAGAGCAGGCAATACGCCAAATCCTGGCGAATTGCCTGAACATACGGTGCCTGTTCGGTGCCTGTTCGGGGGCAGTGAAATTCCCATGAAAAAGCACTGCTTCGGCTATTCAGAGAACACAAACCAGCAGTGAAAGGTTCCCCTAATGCCCTGCCATTCGGTGGTTTAATTCGGCAAGTTAATTCAGGAGAATCCCATAGACTTCAATGTTAAAAATATTCCCATTTTAATTCAATATCTAATAAACCGTTCATTATAAAATTCTGCAGCAAAAAGTCTCTTTATTTATAGATTTTTTAGGATACTTTAAGCATTTTTCAGAATTTTTTTTTTTTTCTTTAAAAGTCCGATTTGTTTTTTGATTTTTTTTCAGTTTACTTATTTTTTTTTTAACAGCCCTCTTTATTATCATTCCCTGGACCTCCTGTGTAAATTTCAGACATTTTCCCTCAGTAGTTTCTTTGCAAACAGCGTTTCATTTTCCCAGATTCATACAAATGGTTTTGCTAATTTATTCACTGCCTCCTCTACGTCACAGCTGCTTCGGCTCTGTGTGATTCGGCTCCTGTTCGGCTCCTTTTCGGGTTTTTCGAAGGTTAATCCAGATGTTTTTGCTTGTTTTCAGCGTGCATTCGGTTAGTTTTCGTCAGGTTTGCGGTAGCTTTTCCCTGCAATTCGGGGACCCTGTGCTGTTTGCTGAATACACCGCAGGGTCACCGAAATGCAATCGGCAAAAGGAACCGAATTGAAGAGAACGAAAAGTCACCGAATGTGCGGTGACTTTTCGAATCTCTTTGGATAACCCTGTAAGTCTTCCGTCCGTCAGCAGACAATTTTCTACAGATCAGGACCCTGGATAGTAACCACTTGTTACTATCCAGGGTCCTGATCTGTAGAAAATAGTCGGCTGAAGTGAATAACGGACGGAAGACTTACTCTATCTGAGTTTCCGATGTGAAACATCAGGACTTTGGCTAGATTGACTATTTTTTTTCACTTCGGGACCTTGGATAGAGTAAGTCTTCTGTTATTCACATCATCAGACTATTTTCTACAGATCAGGACCCTGGATAGTAACAAATTGTTACTATCCAGGGTCCTGATCTGTAGAAAATAGTCAGCTGAAGTGAATAACGGATGGAAGACTTACTCTATCCGAGGTCCCAATGTGAAACATCGGGACTTTGGATAGATTTCGACAAAAAAAAATTCACTTTGGGACCTCGGATAGAGTAAGTTCTGGAGTTAACCCCTAGCTGCCACCAATGGTGGAGATAGTGGGTTCCAATGAACCCCCTATCTCCTGATCCTTGGCAGCTAGGGGTCATGGTTGGATCGGCCAGAGCATGGCCTTTCCAATGCTACCAAACATGACCATGTTAAAAGTTAAGAAAAAAAATAAAACAAATTAAAATAAAATATAAAAATATAAAAAATATATATAAAAAATAAACAGGTTTTTTGTTTTGTTTTGTTAATGCAGAAATATTGTTCAGATTTCAATTATAATGTGAACAATGATGCTGCACTAACGATTTTTGTATGGGGTGCGTTTGTTAAAAATCGTGTAATTTCCCCCCAAAAAAATGTAACAAGTCCCCCATTTCTAATTTTTTAACAAGTGCAACTCATAGAAAATATAACCCCAAACGCTCGCATGTTAAAGTGTGAAAAAAAACACTTTACACCTTGTAAATTATTGAAAAATTCTGCATTTTTTGTTTTAATATACAGACAGGACATGATATGAACTATCAAATGTATATCGAGTAACTATCGAATTTGAAATGAACTATCAAATGGATTTCGAGTAACTATCGAATTGATCAAAATGATACGAAATTACGGAATCAGCAATGGAACCGAAAAATACGATGTCCGAAATTACTGAAATGGAACCGAAATCATAAATGGAACGAAAAGGACTTGTGATTTTACAAATTTCACATTCATACGAAATAATGAAATTATTTTGTTTCGTATGAGAAATTATTTTGTATCGGACGTATTTCGGATCCGATCCAATTCGGAATATCGGCCGAATCCGAAGCACCGAATTGGACCGATTCGTGAAAAAAACGAATCGGTCCAAATCAAAACGCACATCCCTAGTATAGGATGCGCTAAGAACAGTAAGATCGCACAAGCTGCGTAGCTCTAACAGATATCACCAAAGTGTAGCGTTTACGTCTACTATGGAATATAGATGCCAGACATTAAACTTACTTCTAGCGTTAACAATTACATATCGAGATACAACATTAGCACCAACTATGGTATAGAGCCCTCCCTATTTAAGGGTGCTAAGCACTTTCATTTTGATCATATGCTGTGTGTTTCTCGGCCTGGTCCTGCTGTTGTCCTTGCCTTTGTATTTACTTTTGTTTATGCTGTCACTTGCTTTGACCCTTTCTGCTCCTGTGTGAAATCTGTGTACTGACCTCCGCTTGTTTCCCTGAGCCTTATTTCTGTGCCTTATCCCTTTGTGCTTCTTCTGTGTAGATTATCTGTGTACCGACCTAGCTATAGTATTTGGATACTGTTTTGGTGCTTAACCCTTTGTGTTGTTGTTGTTCTAAGATTTTGTGTACCGACCTCAGCTAGTTCTCTGTGCCTTAGCCCCTGTTGTGCTGTTATACCTCATGTACTGACCTTGACTATTCCTTTTTGACTATGTTTGTGTGTTAACCCTTTTGTTTCTGCATCCTGACTTCACTGTGTACCTATCCTGGCTATTATTGACTCTGTTTTGCCTGAAAACCTGCACTGCTATGTGCTAATCTCTTTCTAGGATTGATCCGGCCACTTCGAGGACCGGCCTTTCAGAGTTAAGAATTTATTTTCTTTAGTTGTTCTGTGGAGGAGTCTCTGCCCAGCCTTCTGTTGTCCTCACCTCCTGCCTCTCTACTGGTAATCTGTATTTAGCCAGTGGTGGCTCCTGCATTTTGAGCTTTTAACTCTGTATATGGGCCATACCTCAGCTTAAGCCTGGTGCCCCCCGTGACAATAACTTTCTCGTGCTGGCTTGCAAAGAGTTCTACCCCCCTCGAGGGGAAATTGACCTTTAGTACATCCTGCCCTAGCAACACAGATTTACAGCTGATTCAGCACAGAGCCCCAACTGCATTAAGCAGCATATGGTGATGTCTACCTGTCAAGCCAGACTTCTATAGTGAAACAACAGTGGCAATTTTTCCAATTATGTTTGGACTGGGTCGGATCGATCGGATCTGATATTTTCTGCACATTTAAAGAAAAAAAAAACTGCCGCAAGACTGCCGAAATTATCGAATCCAATAATTTCAGAGGGTTCCCGTTGCTTTATCAAATCTAATCCAATTCGATAATACGTCTGACCCATTTTGCAGCTTTTTTTTTCATTCGACGACTTTGTGGCGGCTTTTCCCCATAGTCCGGGGGACTCTGCGTGAATGCAGAATTCACCGCAGGGTCAGAAAATTTGATTCCCCGAAGTGCAGGGCACGATACAGCACCGAAATGTCGGCGGCATTTCAGTGCTCTCTGAATAACCCCCATAGTGTCATATTTATGAGAGAGATCTTGCAAGACGTGATTGTGCAGTTGTAACATAGTGACTCAGTGAACTGGTGAATTTAACTACTGTTTAACAGTTAAAAACAAAAAATAAAAAAGATACAAGGCCCTGTTGCTGAAGCATTTCATAAAGTAGGCTTGTGCACCGATTTGTTTTTCGGTTCGATTCGGTTCGATTAGTTCGGCTGTTTAAAATTTTCGATTCGGCTCGTTTCGACCGATTTCTGTTTCGATTCGGTTCGGTTCGACTCGTTTTTCGTGTACATTTTTTTTCGGAACATCGACCATTTTTCGGGTCACTCTGCTCGTTTTTTGTATCGACT
This sequence comes from Leptobrachium leishanense, assembly GCA_009667805.1. Classification (NCBI taxonomy): domain Eukaryota; kingdom Metazoa; phylum Chordata; class Amphibia; order Anura; family Megophryidae; genus Leptobrachium; species Leptobrachium leishanense. The sequence continues at coordinate 67,446 of RXON01004381.1, read as the reverse complement.
TTTCGTGAGTTCGGAAATTTTCGTTTTTTTCAGAACGTCTGTTCTCCTCGTTTCAAAGTGTCTAACTCTATTCGTTTTGACGTAAACTACTATGGTTTACTTTTTTTATACTTTATATATTTTTTTATAATTAATTTTTGGTTTGTTTTTCGGATCCGATAATTCATTCTGTCGATACGATAATTCTGGCGATTCTATCGTGTTTTTTTTTATTAAATAAAGATCCTTTTTTTCTTATGAATATACATTTCACAACTTTATTTAATCATATTAATATGGTATGAAAGCCAAGGAACAAAAAAATGAACAAAACGATTTAAAAAACGCTAAACTGACCCGAATGCCACAAGAAACAAGTGATACGCATTTACAAATACAAAATTTACAGAATCAGCGATATAACCGATAATAGTTAAATATACAATGTCCAGAATTACCGAAATGGAACCAAAATTCACGAATGGAACCGAAATCATGAATAGAGCAAAAATAAATTTCGATTTGACACATTTCAAGTCCATTCGAAAAATCCGAAAATTTTTCGTTTCTGCTCGGAAAACTTTTCGGATCTGTCGGTTTTCGGGTCCGATCCGATTCGGAAATTCGGCTGAATCCGAAGACACGAATCGGGAAATTTTCGTGAAAATTCCGAAATTCCGAAACCCGAAACGCACATCCCTATCATAAAGTTCAAGTGGTCGCTCTGCCTAGGGTGTCCTTTTAAGTTGGTGCAGATATCTGTGGGTGTGAGTAGAAATCTTTTGAATACATAGGTTGATCTGTTGACTAGGCTACATCTTTGCACTAAATACAACAAATTATAGTTTACAATTCCATTGCAGGCTTAATTGATAAAAGATTCAGAGACATACGGTACTTGCTATTACTTAATGGTGGTGACCTGCCACTTTTGCACTGAGGATCATATTTTTGAACCAGCTTTGCATTATCTGAAGCCCAGCAGGTAGAAAGCACAGCAGGCATCTGAACTTCCGTATGGTTCACCACTTTAAAGTATGTTTCCCCAATATTATTAAATGCAAAAGTGTTGCAATAGTAACATTTATAGTGTAGAACAATAGTTTGATAAAGAACAGGCAAGAAATAATTGAGTTTTTTTTTTTAGTCTAGCATTTCATTATGCTCTTGCAATATTATTTTTAACTTAAAATAATGTCTCTGAGTTATGTATAGAACAGTTAATTGTTAGTTGTTGATTGTAAATTTGGGCTAAAATAGCCACATTTGAAAACTCCTCAAAGCAAATTTTTGCAGCTCAATTATTTGTCATAAAAACTGGGATCAGTTCTCTTCAGTTCTAATTTTATTAAACTACAAAATAAATAAAACACAATTTGTCTGTTCCTGGAATTTTTACAATCTATATGACAAATGCCTTCAGAAAACAGACCACTTAGGCTAGGGTCAGACGAGCGTGATTTCTACGGACTGTACGTCTGTGCACACGGACGTACGTCAGTACGGAAGACACAGTAGTGGCCACACAGTCCGTTTATTCACTGACGTATATTTTGACGGATGTAGGAGGGAAAATAAAATAAAAAGCAAAACCATTTTGTCCGTGAAAAATGCTGGACGTATAAATGCAGTCCGTCTGACCACGTTCCATCACTCACACACAAAGCTATGCGGACGTTGCGGACACAGCCCACTTTGTGCGGCCGTTCTAGGGGTTGTACATTCTTGCCTGCCTTGCGTCCGTGGGCCGCGGCCGTTGTGCGTCCGCAGTTCAGTGCGTACGTACTTCGTGTGTCAGGCTCCAATGGGCTTTCTGTCATGCTATCACGGACGTACTTTTAGGCGTAATCACGGACGTGAACACTACGCTCGTCTGACCCCAGCCTAAGAGTCTCCAATATCAATAAAGCCCAAATTTTAATAATATTATTGACATTTTTGCACTTAAACAATGTTCCTCAATCTGTTCACAAATCCTGTAAATAACATTTACTATTCACTTACAGATCAGGCAGTTTGCAGAGTTTTATCTGTCTTATACAACTCTTAAATTCTTTACTATAAAACACACTAGCTAAATAAGAAAATAATATATATCACATTTAATTGTTTGATATATCAATTTAAGCAGTTTCCCATGCCTTTATTGCAATGCGTATATATTATTTTTTAGTCTGTCTAGTCTCTGTGTCTGTCTTCTTAGATTGTAAGCTCTGGAGCAGGGTCCTCTCTCCTACTGTTCTGTCTGTAATGTGTATGTAGATTTGTTTTCTGTCTCTCCCTTTGTACAGCGCTATGGAACTTGTTGACGCTTTATAAATGTTTGTAACTGTCTCTATCTAGCAGAGGACTGTTGCATGTTATATGTGTCATAATACACTTTGCAAAGCTGTCAGTATGTGTTTAATACAACTATATAATGATTATCAAAAATCACATTTCTAATAGTAATACATAGTCTCACCTGTTACATTGAGAAATGTTCCATTCCCTGTTCCATGTCCTGATATTATGTCAGTGATATTTATTTCACATACATACATCCCAGTGTCTGTGATTGACACATTGTGCAGGATAATATTAGCAGATGCCTTTTCAGTGAAATCACTTGGACTGGCCATAGAAACTCTGCCTTTATAATCTCCTGTAGTGTTGGAAACCTCATCCCCATGCAGTAGATGTCTGTACCATTTGTACCAGCCGATTGTGAAGTTGATTGAGCTGTTGATGGTGTAGTTACACTCTAAGGTGACAGAGTCACCCACTGTGGCATTAACCATACGAGACTGTGATACATTGAGACTCTGTGAATGGACACCTGATGCACATAAAACAAATTAAACAATTATTTAACATGCATTTATTGTAATTAGAAAATTAAAAGTAATTGTCCTAAAGGTGACATTGATAATATTTCACTCCTAAAATGGCATAAAGTTAGAAAATATTTAGTAGGACTAGATCTTTGTAGACAGATTCTAGTGCAAATAGATTAACAAACATACGATAAAATATGGAAACAAATATCATCATAAAGAAAAATAATGTGCTGGCCCTTCCCCCAGCGAAACCATATCTACAAATGCAATATGAATGTCACAGTAAATCCATTTTCTTTTCTAAAAATCCATATGAAAGTATATGAAACCCAACATTTCATCTATTGTAACTTTTCTCTAGCCTCCCTCTTATTTCATAAAATTCGTAAACATTTGATTTTAAATAAATGTTTATAAATGCCTATCATACAAAATACACAAAAAATATGTTATTATTATGTAATAAAGACAATAGCTGAGTTATTCAGAGAAAGGTGAAAAAAAGGGTAACTGGCACGAGAAGAGAACAATCTAGACCAAATAGGGGATTTGGAAAGTGAGATAAATTGGAGAATTTTTCTGGTTTGGCTATTTTGACCTAGAATTTACACTTCTCCAGTCATTCTCCTGATTTTCACCTTTCTTTGAATAGACCTGTAGGTGTTTCCATATACATAATTGCAATTTATGGGGCATAATTTATTAATTTATAATTTATTTATAGGGGGCATGACAAATAGGATGGTGTTTTGTTTTATCAATTATACTAATAATAATGATAAGAATTTCATTATTCTACTTACATTCATGGTAAATCAGTATTTTAGATATTTGCCCTACTGCAATGTCAATACCATTGCAATTCGTAGATTCTGATTGAGCTCTTTTCTTCTTCTTCTCAGCTATTATAATATTAGAGTTTCAGTACTCTACTTACATGTATGATAAAACAATACTCTTAGATATTTGCCCTAATGCAATGCCTCTACCATTGTCTCACCTTGCAAGGCTCCCAGAATAAGTATCAGTCCAACACCTTCCATCATACCCGTGTGAACAGAGCTACAGTTTGACTTTACTTATGTATTTCTTCAGGAAGTGATTCTAATTTTATTTTGAGGAGGAAACAACAAAAAGCACACGACATTAAAGGGTTCGGTTTAATTCTATCGGTAGATTTTTTTAAATATATTTTAGTGTGTTTCGGACAATATTATTTTAGAAATAACAGCTGATTCCATTGTAAAAAGTAGACAAGAGCCAAACTCCCATAAATGAACCTTATTCATAATTCACGAGATGATCATAAGCCCGAAAAATTAACTTTTTCATTTGAAATTCTATCTAATTAATCACTGGTACCAACGTGGGGCTTGCTATGATGTCCTCACAGTGGTGGGTCTAAATGCCGCGGAGTGGCACAGCATGCCCCGCTGGCTCCCTATACCTGCATTTGCCACGCCCCAATGCGCATTTGCCGAGTGTGCCGGGTCCCTGTCTCGTGGTGGGTAAGCATGCATGGTCTATACATGAGCCCTATACATGGGTATGCAGCTGCCTCGCAAACGCACATTCAGAAACTTACTACATTGTATAACTCATTCTGCCGCTTTGCGCTACAATGTAACTACATGACCCACCACTGTGACATGTTAAAAGAACTAAACTGGCCGTTGCTGGAATCCAGACGCACCTTTCACCTTTCCAACCTGGTGTTTAAGAGATTTTCTGGGAAGCTACCACCCTACCTGAATAGGCTGCTTCCTCTAGCAGTACCCTCATCCTATAACCTCCGATCCAGGACCAGCACCTTACTTGCAATACCACAATACAAAAAGAAAGTGGCTCGATTCTCATTTTCCTACAGAGCACCGCAGTTATGGAAAAACCGCCCAGACACCATCAAATCTTCCCCAGTCTTAAGTCACTCAAGAGCTCCCTATTAACATACCTCAATACGGAATGCACCTGTAAACATGTAACATAATGACTATTTCCTACATATTTATTTTCTGTTAATATGTACAGGTATATTTGTGTTGTTTTTTTTATTAATATCTTGCATTTATTACTTTGTATTTCTGTAACGACTGTAACATTTCAATGTTCTTGAACCCAGGACATACTTGAAAACGAGAGAAATCTCAATGTATCCTTCCTGGTAAAATACTTTATAAATAAATAAAAAATCTGAGGCCTTAGGCCATTCTGGGCCTGCAAGTGACTCTCTTCAAACCATGCACCATTATTAACCCTTTCGCTGCTGAGGCATTTCCCACCTCTGTGCTGAGGTCATTTTTACCGATTTTGCTCATCATGTTTAAACGTGTTTTTAAGGCTTATTTTAGTATATGACCCAGACATATTATATATCGTTCTTTCCGTCAGACTTGGCAGATTCATAATATGTCATTATTATATGTATACGTCATGTCCTGTCTGTATATTATAACAAAAAATGCAATAAAATCTGAATTTTCAATAATTTACAACGTGTAAAGTGTTTTTTTTTCACATTTCAACATGCGACCAATTGCGGTTATATTTTGTATGGGGTGCGCTTGTTAAAAAAATTAGAAATGGGGTCTCGCTACATTTTTTTTTGGGGAAAATTACGCGATTTTTAACAAACGCGCCGCATACAAAAATCGTTAGTGCAGCATCATTGATCACATTATAATTGAAATGGGAACAATATTGCTGCATTAACAAACCAAAAAAAAAAAAACTTGTTTGTTTTTGTTTTTAGAATTTTTTTTTAAATATTTTTTATTTTTATTTTTAATTTTTATTTTTTTTAAAAAACTTTTTTCACAGTCGTGTTTGGTATTGTTGGAACGGCCATGCTCTGGCCGATCCAACAGTACCAAACTTTAACCCCTAGCTGCCACGGATCGGGAGATAGGGGGTTCATTGGAACCCCCTATCTCCACCGTTGGTGGCAGCTAGGGGTTAACTCCAGGACTGGCGTCATCGTGCTATGCACGATGACGCCAGTCCTCAGGGGGAGTTCCCGGAGGCTTGGCCGACATCCAAGATGTCGGCCAGCTCCGGGAAAGGATCACGAACCGGCGCTTTTCAGCGCCGATTCGTGATCCGGCTCCCCAGGGGTTAATGACAGCCACCGTTTGGAAGGGCAGGCTGTGCCCTTCCAAACGGTGCCTGGCATTAAGCTCAGGACCCCCGCGATCGGGAGGGAGAGAGGTCCGAAGGACCTCCCCCCCTCCCTTTCAGGCGCCTCCTCCGCACATGCGGGGGGGCGCCTGAATTAGATGTCATCGCGTCGCCGCAATGGCATCTAATGTCCCCGCCGGGTTCCCGAGTGCTGCGCTGACATCCAAGATGTCAGCCCACACTGGGGGGGCACAGCAATCCGCCGGAATCCGGCGGATTGCTGCCTCCTGTGCTCGGACGCACTCAGCGCGTCCGTAGCACAGGAGAACCACTTCGCTGGATGCGCTGAGCGCGTCCATAGCAGTCAAGTGGTTAAAGGGTTTATTCAGAGAGAGCCGATCTGGCCCCGAAATTGCAGCTAACAGTGAATTTCCCCATACGGTGCAATTTCGTGGCTTTTCGGCTATACAGAAAGAAGGCAGTTCGCCAAGTTTTGGCGACTTGCCAGCAAATACGGCGCATGTTCGACAGCAGTGAAATCCACATAGAGAAGCAATGGTTAACCTATTCAGAGAACACCAAACAGCAGTGAAATGTCAGAGAAATGCCCTGATGTTTGGCTGTTTCATTCAGCAGTTTTAATTAGGCGAATCCCAATAGGTTTCAATGTTAAAAATATTCCCGTTATTACTCAATATCTAATAAACCGTTTATTATTTAAATCTGCAGCAAAAAGTCTCTTTATTTATTTTTTAGGACCTTTTAGGCATTTTTGGAGGGGGTTCTGCAAAATTTATTTTCACGATTCTTTTTAAATAGCATTTATTTTTTCTGTAACAGACATTTTTATTATTATTCATAGGACCTTATATGTTAATTCCAGACATTTTCGTTTAGTAGTTTTTTTTTTCAAACAGTGTTTCAAATTTGACACTTTCAATCGTTCTTTTGTTTTTTTTACTCTGTTCATCAGCTTGTAGGTTCTGTGTTCGGCGGATCGTCTGCTTTATCGGAACGCATTTGGCGGTTTTACAATGGCTTAACCGATCTGATAATTGATATGTTCCAATCTGATAAGCTGACGGGACCCATCAAAATTATCGGATCCGATAATTTCAGCGTTTTTGCAGCGTTTTTTAAAAAAGAAAATCGGTGCTTTTGAGGCAGTTTTTCCCTGCACTTCGGGGACCCTGCGGTGAATTCTGAATTCACCGCACGGTCGGGAATTTGATTCCCCGAAGTGCGGGGAACGAGAGAGCACCGCAATGTCGGTGACATTGCGGTGCTCTCTGAATAACACCTTTAATGTAATTTTAACCAAGCATTGCAATTGCCAACATTTTATCCCAAACAAATAACAAATGCTTTAAATTTTACTGTTAAAAGGACATGCCATGTCTCAAGACTTGTACTTGCACTATATTATTATACTGTCTTGCTTTACGATCTTATGCTAAGAAATCCGTATTGTATTTTGTATACTTTGGTTTTATTTTGATGTTATACTAGATTTTTTTAAATAAACAAGTATATGCCAGGTTTTCGATGACACTATATATAGGTTTATAACATTATAATTTCTATAAATAAAAATATGTAAAACATTTCTAAAAATAGATTACTAAAGTGTAAAGATATTGGATCAAAGCAATATGTTTTAACCTGTAGTTTTATTAACTTCAACTAAAACCAACTTGACTGATTACCCAAAAAAAATTCATTGTGGTAAATGGGATATTTTCCTGAATCCATTACATTCATTTTTATTTCCTATTTATAATTAGACACCACAGACCTGTCTCTCCTGACCAAAACCCATGTGTGTAACTCAAGAGACCCTTTATGGACTCCTACATCTGCTGTGCATTGCCAAGGAAACCCAATGGGCTAGATCAGAATTTACCCATTAGGCTATCGTCTGCAGCCAACAGACAACAAACATAATCCACTCAACTGATTTTCAGCTCCTGCTGATATTCCAACCAAAGCTGCACTTACTATAAATTAATGACTCCTATTCTTTGTATTAATGTTGCTAATTTGCAGCTAAATGGAGAAGAATGAGCTATTCCAATACACCTTGTTCTTCTCTCCCAGTGCCAGAATCAAAGACAAATTCTCATTTCAAATGTTGGTGGTAACAATGGGCTCTATTTTTTTTAACTTCTGTTTCAGTTTGGGGATATGGTTGTACACATGGACACCAGAAAAGCTAACCTTTGACTAGGTACTGGACAAAACATGAAATATCACTGGTAGGAGAACGGAGGTCATGCTGAAAGGGACTCAGGCCAGTAGATGGTCGCCATCTTTAGCCAGACGGCCATCTTGCTCAGAACATTGGTTCACTTAACTCTAAATAGTAGATATTAGCAGAAACTAGGATGTAGTTTAATTCTAGGAATGTGTTAGACTAACAGCAAAGCAATTAAAACCTAACGAGAATCCAGGCCGCAGCTGGCACACAAGTGACAGGATGAGGAATAGATACATCAAGGTCAGAATAGCAGCAGCTGAAACAAAGAGGAGTGTGAAACCAGACCAGGCCTTATCTAGGATAAACAATAAACAAGTCTAAGGGAGGTGGGCAAAGGCAGGATCCAGAGCAATTGTAAATCCTCTTGTGTCAGAATGTCATGAAGCTTGCCAATTTATGACCAATGTATGGAATGTCTTGTATTCGATTAAGGGAGGTACGGACCCACGTGGGGTGGGATAGTGTCACTGGGAGGTGGGCTAATTGGGATGTACCTAATTATGTATTCGGGGTATAAGACCCTATGTCGGGGTGAGATCGGGGCTCACTCTTTGCGATTCAATCCTGTGTGAGCATTCTGTGTCGTCACAAATAAAGTTTGCCTTTCCTGAAGAGACTCGTGTCCAGTCAATCCTTGTCCGTGCCGGCCCGGCTTCGTCCCGGCTTCGTCCCGAGTGAACCAGGTGGGTTCCGGTAACATTTTTGGGGGCTCGTCCAGGATTTGAGGCCTTTACCGGTACGGCAACGACTGCTGGACACCGTAGCGGTTGACTGCAGGTGCGAGTGATCCCGCTGGTTGGGTGTCCGTTGAAGGTGAGCTGACATCTGCAGGCACCAAGCAGGATTTCCTGTTAAGTGGACCTTGTCTTGTCCCAAACGGACCCCTGGCCGGGAAGCTGGGACACCACCGAGTCGGAGGAAACAGCAAGCAGCGTGGCGATAGGTAAGGTGTCTTCTGTGTTTGTATGTATTGAGATACCGGTATAGGGAGACATCCGACCATAGTTGGATAAGGAGACCCGCAGCCACGGTCTCGTCGGGCATACCGAACCCGCCGCCGACAGCACGGACAAAGCACAGGAGCCAGAGTGGCTAGCGCGTGTCTGAACCTGGGGGATTGGATGCCGACAAGGTGTAGTTCTGAATTTGAGGGAGAGGGTAGCCACGTGGAGTAGTACTGTCATAGTAAGTGTTTGTAAATAGAACTGCTGCACGTGGACAAGGAAAGGAGGAGGGATTCTGTGACTGGGCTGAGAGCCCGCAGTCAGTGCTAGTGTGTATTCTGTGTAGAGGAGGGGGCCAGTGGGGCAAGCGGTAGCTGCAGCGGGAGTGCGGCCGGGTGGGTGTATTGCCCATAGGCAAATCGGAATAGCAGGAGTGAGTGAGTGTTGCCACAGAACATGGTACACATAGTCACAAGCAGACAAGAGTTAGAGATCAATTAACTGGGTATGAGGAGCCAGGAGGAGGGTCGGCGTGCCCTCGGATAGTAGAAAGAGTAGAATTGTTTATGTACTGTTTTGTGCTGAATGTATCTGGTACAGTACGTGCTGTGGATGCTGAGAGTGTTGTGAGTGATTGTGCGCCTACTTGCTTAGCAAGGAAGCAAATCTGAGAGTGGGCTCCGGAGGTACGTTTCCAGCTCAGGCGACTGCAGTTGGCTACCGAAGGAGGAAGCGAATACGACACGGGAGAACTGTTGCCTGAAGTACCAGACAGTTGATATAAAGTGATTAAGTGAATGTGTTGAAAGAAATATCTGCACTGTGAAAAAGTTACTGATCTCAAGAGTAACAATGGGTAACGGGTCATCCAAGCCCAAGAAGGCAAAAGAGGGTGAAATACCCTTGGAGTATATGGTACGAAATTTTGAAGCGTTGTATGAAACCCATCACTATGTGTATTTGAGTAAGGAAAAATTGAAATTGTTGTGTACAATAGTATGGCCACTATTGGTCCCAGAATGGCCAGAACAGGGGTCTATGGACCCGGAGTTAATACAGAAAGTGCACTCCCATATTACCGGGAGATATGGTCATCCCAAACAGTACCCGTATATAGATATATGGAGGTACTGTGTGAAAGATAAGAGTCATTTTATAATGATGGCGGGACAAAACAAGAAACAGGTACCCCCGAATAATGAAAATAAAGGTGAACAGGGAAAACCGGTATTGGTAGAATATCCGGAGGAGATTGATTCCCTTCCCGCGCCTTATCCATCGTGTTATGGGGCGGCCAGGGAGGCACTGAATGCCGTGGTTGCGCGGGTGGAGAGGAGGGAGCAGGCAGCTGCTATTTCCCGGCCGGCTCCCTCGGCTCCGGCTCGTGGTATCGCGGAGGAAGAGGGGGCTTCGGGTGGAGAGGATGAAGGGTTCCCTGCGGAGAAAATTGAAATGCCCGATGGGAGTGTATACCAGCGGGTAACCCCCAAGGAGAGTGGGGATGATGGAGGGGTGGATCAAGGGGCTACCACTCGAGCAGCTAACAATATATTTAAGCCCCGAGATGTATATCAACACAATCCAGGTAAAAGTAAATTGCAGCTCCCCTTATGGGAGGTGCCAGGTCCCTTATTAGAAAATGGGGAACCTGGGCCAGTGCAATACACATATGTCCCATTTACGACGACAGATCTGTTTAATTGGAAAAAAAAACATACACCACTGTATTCCACTAACCCCGCAGCAGTGGCTAGTATGATAGAGTCAGTCATGCTTACACATAACCCCACTTGGGCAGATTGCCAGCAACTATTGCTGACAATGTTTACAACCGAGGAGAGAGCCCGTATAAACAATAGTGCGTGGAGGATTCTTCTCGCACAGGCAGTTGAAGATAGCAAGACCCAGCCAGAGGCATGGGCGGAGGAGCATTACCCCAAAACAGATCCCAAATGGCCGTACAATACTAATGAAGGTATAGCTCATTTGCAAACATACCGGACAGCGGTAATAATGTGTGTTAAAGCGGGAGGGAAGAAGCCTACAAACATGGGAAAAATAGCGGATATTGTACAAGACATTAAAGAAACCCCTAGTGCATTTTTGGAAAGGTTATTAGATGCATATAGGATGTATAGTCCAATTGACCCGGAGGCCGCAGAGAATCAGCGGCTAGTTAACTCCTCCTTTGTGAGTCAGTCACAGCGGGACATACGTAACAAAATACAGAGATTGGATGATTTCTGGGGAAAGGGATTAGTGAATTAGTAGAAATCGCTAATAAAGTGTTTCATAACTGGGATTTAGAAGAAATACGAAAGCAGAAAGGACATGTAGTTGGCTATATGGGAAACGGGAGGGGTGCCTCTGACAGAGGGAGGGCAAGGGGTCGAGGGGGAAGAGGAAGGGGAGCCCCTAGGGAACCTCTGGGGCCCAATCAGTGTGCATGGTGCCGGGGTGAAGGTCACTGGAAAAACGAGTGCCCTGCATTATTGGCTAAAAATGGGGTACAGGGAGAGGCTGGTGCATTGGGAGGTCAAGCCTCAAATGGCCAGGTAACAAATGGCAGGTATGAAAGAAATGATGCTGCCGGATTTGTTGTTTTGGCGGGAACGTCATTTGAGGGACAAGGTATATATTGACACGGACCTGGGCCCATCCCACTCGGTAACCACGAGCCCACGGTCACAGTAAGGGTGGGAGACAAAGACGAAATTTTTATGGTTGATACAGGCGCTGAATATTCTGTTGTAACGCAGCAGACTGCACCCCCAATGGGAAATGAGGTTGACATAATGGGAGCAATGGGGGTATCGGCTAAATACCCTTTTCTTGCTTCTCGAAAATGTAGTGTGGGTGGGCACAATGTAGAACATGAATTTTTGTATATGCCTGAATGTCCCATCCAACTCCTGGGGCGGGATATCCTTTGCAAATTGCAAGCTCAAATTACATTTCTCCCCGGGGGTCACGCTAGATTAGACCTGCCTGAGAGTGGCAGCTCTGTACGGCAGTACAGCCCAGCTATCCAGAATACCCAACCTGTGAAAATTGCAGTAATTATGCCAAGAGAAGAATAATGGCGCACGGCACCAACCCCGCCGGCCGCCCCAGACCCGTACATACTACTCTTGGGAATCCCTGGAGTCTGGGCGGAGGAAAACCCACCCGGACTAGCTGTAAATATTCCTCCAGTATATGTTGATTTGAAACCTGGCGCAACGCCTGTGGCTCTAAGACAATACCATATCCCACAGAAAACCAAGCAGAATATCCAAACACATTTGCAAAGACTTAAAGATAATGGGATATTGAAATTCTGTGTGTCACCATGGAACACACCATTGTTGCCAGTACAGAAAGAGGGCACACAAGAATACCGCCCAGTCCAAGATTTACGAGCCGTCAACGAAGCCACAGTAACCCTACACCCTGTGGTTCCAAATCCATACAATTTATTGGCATTAATTCCTGGTGATACAAAAGATTACACGGTGCTTGATTTAAAAGACGCTTTCTTTTGCATCCACCTGGCTCCAGCAAGCCAGCCCCTTTTTGCGTTTCAGTGGGAGAAATCTACTACGGGAACACGTCATCAAATGACCTGGACACGCCTCCCTCAAGGTTTCAAAAACCTGCCCACGATTTTTGGTTGCGCGCTCAGCCAGGACCTCCTGTCCTTCAATGCTCAGCCAGACAAAGTTGTCTTACTACAGTATGTAGATGATTTATTGCTTGCTTCTCCCACAGAAAAAGACTGTCCCTCTGCCACAAAAGCCCTGCTGCATCTGCTATGCCAAGCAGGATATAAAGTTTCCAGGAAGAAAGCACAAATATGCAGACAAAGTGTCAAGTATCTAGGTTTTCAATTAACAGTATGTAATAACAGTAATAAGCAGTATGTCGTATACCCCAGCCAAAGACGAAGAGACAAGTCTGTGAGTTCCTAGTAGCTGCAGGCTTCTGTCGCCTATGGATCCCCAATTTTGCGGACATTGCCAAGCCTCTCCATCAAGCCACGAAGGGGGGAAAGCATGACCCCTTCCTCTGGGAAGAAGAACAGGCGGCAGCTTTCCTGAAGTTAAAGACTCTACTGATGGAAGCTCCGGCATTGGGATTGCCAGATCACAGCAAGCCCTTCCAACTGTATGTGCATGAACATAACCAGACTGCAACAGGAGTACTGATCCAGAATTTTGGCTCATGGCCAAGGCCGGTGGCCTACCTATCCAACAACTTGACCCTGTGGCCTGTGGCCTATCCCCATGCCTGAAAGCAGTGGCAGCCACCGCAATGCTAATAGCGGAAGCAGATAAGCTGACCCTAGGACAGGTTCTTCATGTCAAGGTGCCACATGCGGTCAAAGCCCTACTCGATGTGAAAGGAAGTTACTGGTTCAGCAATAGCCAGATGACGAAGTACCAAGCCATGATGTGTGAGAATCCACGGGTTCATGTGGACCTCATCGCTACCTTAAACCCAGCTACACTACTGCCTGACTGTGAAGAGGATCCAAATCACAAATGCCTCCAAGTCATGGAAGAAGTATTCAGTAGCAGACCGGACCTGAAAGACATACCCCTAGACAAATACGATCTGCAGTTATTTACTGATGGTAGCAGTTACATGTGTGATGGGAAGAAAGTCTCCGGCTATGCGGTTGTCTCAGCAAAAGAAATTATCGAGGCGAACCCCCTGCCAGGCCATACATCAGCGCAATTGGCTGAAATAACAGCCCTGACCAGGGCCCTTGAGATCTCAGAAGGTAAACGAGTGAATATCTACACAGATTCCAAATACGCCTTCATGACTGTTCATGCACATGGTGCACTCTACAAAGAAAGAGGCCTGCTCACTTCCTCGGGGCAACAAATCAAGTATGCAGCTGAAATCGCGGCCCTCCTGGAGGCTGTGTGGAAACCAAGTGCGGTCAGTGTAATGCACTGTCGTGGCCACCAGAAAGGTCATGATGAAATCCCAAAAGGCAACAGGCGCGTTGACCAAGCCCCAAAAAGCTGCGGCTAAACCAATGATTCCCCCTGATCAGGTCTCCAAGGTTCTGCTCTGCAAGCAAGAAGATCAACTCCCCATGCCAAACTACGAATTCTATATGAATCTGAGAAAATTTGATCCGAAAGGCGAATTTATTGTAACAGTTTTGCAGAAGTGACACAACAATTATGAGCTACTGGAAGGAAACCATGATTATATCCAGTGGCTGTTCCCGACACGGTCGCAAGGCCGGAATTTCTACTCTTCACCTCTACACCCCCAAGAAGCACGCCTCATGTTTGACACCTCAAAAGTTCAGCAAAGAATTCGCAGAGCATACAAGATGATGCTGAAATTCTTTGGCGTAAAAGTGGGGGAGGATAGAGAAAATACAGAAGTGACCGAAGTTGAACGAGCAGAAAATTTCGCTGCACGCTTTGACAATCTAACAGCCAATCCTCATAACAATTTGAGGATTACACGCATACTGCTAAGCTTGGGAGAACTGGGAGCAGAAGACTACCAAGCCCCTTTGGTAAGGTTCTTTCTTAAAGAGACCCTTATTAAAAATAAGCTACCAAGGATGAAGAAAAGTGTGATGAATTTCTATATACCAGCAATGAAAGACACAGAGGAGAGACAAGATCTGCTGTTCTTTGCCTAGCGACATTATTACCCAAAAGAAGAATTCATATGGGGAAATCAGGAAGAACTCAAAAGATACAAAGCAACACCAGTGGTGGCTGCACTCCTACCGGCGCCACTGAGTGAATGGACACCTGTGTACTCGGAGAAAGAGAAGAAATGGCTATCAGAAGAACAAGGTGAATATGGAGAAGATGGATGGTTCCAGTTGAAGAGCAGACAAATAGTCCTGCCAGCAACATTAGCACCTGAGATTGTGAGAGCACTTCATCCCAATGAATCTGAGTATATTCACGTCAGGGAATATTACGATACACAATGTTGTTGAACCTCAGATAAAACCAGAGGCATTTACTCCAGACTATCCCATTTCAGGACCTGTATATCCACCAGAATGGTGTTTTCAGTTTGGAGGGAATAATTCAGGGATAGGCAACAATCCATGTCACTCAAGCAGATTTAATTGGACGGCATATACATACCGATTGGACACAGGGGACGGGCCAGGGTTCATCGTGGTTAGGTCAACGGTGCTCACTAGAGACCAACAACTGGTAATTGCAAATGTAACTGTGGATAAGAGGAATGCTTTGGATCTGTTGAAACGATTGGGGCGACTGATGATAGAAATGTTGAAAGAGACATTACATTTATCACCATTTATACTGACAGGGGGTTACCAGGTGTGCTGTGGTAGGGTGTGTTACACATGGGTCCCACCTACAGTTGCAGGAATGTGTTACTTAGCCAGACTGATTCCAATTCAGAGGGTGAGAGGGGATGATATAGACATGGACACCGCACTACACCCTAGGTATCCACTAGTGTTCGAGAAACAGAAGAGAGAGTTGTTCACAAAGAAAGATCGAATCTGGGCATGGTTTCCAGCATGGACCGGATGGGGAAGAGAGTTGATGGTGACAATGAACAGCTATGCCAATTTGATGGCTGAGATATTGAATAAAACAAGTATGGATATTCAGTTGTTGAATCTTGAAATTAGAGAGATTCGGAAGTTACAGATGATACATGACATGGCTTTGGAACAGATTAGTGCGGCGTTGAATGGGCTGTGTGAGATGACAATGCATTATGAATGTTGCACATTCATCAGAAACACATCACACGAGATCCCTGACTATTACCAGGTAATCCAGGATCACCAGGAGAAGGTAGTACAGTTGCAGAATACAGCTAGAAAGATTGCTGCCGAAGGCTGGAATCCACTTCGTGGGTTTGGTGCATTCGGAGATTGGTTCGGATCCATTCTGGGATTTATTTCACAGATTGGATCCATGATACTGATGGTGGTAGTGATCTTGGTAGTAGGAATACTCCTGTAATGCATAGGGCTATGCTTATGGGCACTATGCAAGAGAGCTCTTACACCTACACAAACACAGAAGATACCATTGATGATCCCACAAGACATGTTCCCAGCAAGGATGGGTCCCCTGAAGTATGAAGTATTTGAGGATAGTAATAGCGGAGTGTAGTGGCTACAAGCCTCAGAGGGAGAATCTGAGACTTGAGCCAAGGGGGGAATGAAAGGGACTCAGGCCAGTAGATGGTTGCCATCTTGAGCCAGGCAGCCATCTTGCTCAGAACATTGGTTCACTTAACTCTAAATGGTAGATATTAGCAGAAACTATGATGTAGCTTACATAGAATACTAGGAATGTGTTAGACTAACAGCAAAGCAATTAAAACCTAACGAGAATCCAGGCCGTAGCTGGCACACAAGTGACAGGATGAGGAATAGATACATCAAGGTCAGAATAGCAGCAGCTGAAACAAAGAGGAGTGTGAAACAAGACCAGGCCTAATCTAGGATAAACAATAAAACAAGCCTAAGGGAGGTGGGCATAGGCAGGATCCAGAGCAATTGTAAATCCTCTTGTGTCAGAATGTCATGAAGCTTGCCAATTTATGACCAATGTATGGAATGTCTTTGTATTCGATTAAGGGAGGTACAGACCCACGTGGGGTGGGATAGTGTCACTGGGAGGTGGGCTAATTGGGATGTACCTAATTATGTATTCGGGGTATAAGACCCAATGTCGGGGTGAGATCGGGGCTCACTCTTTGCGATTCAATCCTGTGTGAGCATTCTGTGACGTCACAAATAAAGTTTGCCTTTCCTGAAGAGACTCGTGTCCAGTCAATCCTTGTCCGTGCCGGCCCGGCTTCGTCCCGGCTTCGTCCCGGCTTCGTCCCGAGTGAACCAGGTGGGTTCCGGTAACAATGCAAGGGAGCTACAGTACCAGATATACTCACCGTTGCAAGGGGTTTAGGGTCTATATCAGTGTGCGTGTGTGTATGGGTGGTTGAGGGTATATATGTCGGTTTTCATGTGTGTCGAGGGTCTATTTTAGTGTTGAGGGTGGTGTTTTGTTAATTTCTGTGTATTTGTCAAGTCTCTGTGTTAGTCTCTGTCAGTGTCTTTATCATTGTCTTTGTGTCACTGTTTTCAAAACCAAGTGCAAACAGGGGCACATGCCAGTGCATCATACGGCCCTGGTGCTCCAAGGTCTAGAGCAGTCAGTCAGGCAGCCAGCCAGCCTGGAACATCTACAAAAGGTTAAAACAGCCGGTCACAACAGGTCAGGTATGAAATAGATCAGCATTATTGGAACCTACATTAGAAAACTGTGCAATGTTTTTGTAATCTCATAGGACATTTCTAAAGCACTGTGAGGGTTATCTGCTCTGATGCCCCTTTTCTGCATCCTGCCGTGACAAAGAGCTCCAATCTACATCACTGTGGTTTTCAACTCACGATTTTTTCCTGCTTTTGCATCATCATTTCAGCACAAGCTATTCTTACATAATTTCATGCATACTCCCTATCAATTCTTATCTGGAACGCTTGGACATTCCAAGCACCACATTGTAAACAATCAGGCATCATTCCGTCACCACCGTACTCGGACGTTCTGGTGCACAAACGTGACATCAGAGTAGGTGGGTATCATCTTAACTATTTATACCTATACATGTCCAATGCTCACTGTACTGTTGAGGAACCTATATCCATTAGAATGTGATTCATATACTTTGTCTGCCAACTTGGCTATTATTATTAACATCGCTTTTCCTGTCTTTCTGCGCACCAATTTGGCTATCCATTTTACATTGCTCTATTCTGGTAAATTGACTCCGTGGACTTGGTGTAACCAGACATTTTTTCTTTCTGGGGATGTCACTGTTAGTTTGTCAGTGTCTTTGCTAGTGTCTCTGTTAGACACAGACTGCAACTTACTAATTCGGTTTTTGCTGAAAGGTTGCTGTAGTTGTGTTGTTCAACAGTTTGTCTAAAAAGGAGGCTGAGTGCCCAGTTCAGTCCTTTTGTTCGTTGGATGCTTTGAGGGTTGAGGCTCCTTGGATTTTGGTGGCACCATGTCTTTGTCAGTGTCTCTGTGTGTGTCTTTCAATGTCTCTGTGTCTTTGTACCAATCTGTCAGTAACTCTTCATAACTATCAACAGTCATCGTTACTTATGAGTTGTCATTGCCTGTGTTCCTCTGTCAGTATCTTTGCAAGAGTCTCAATGAATGTCTGCCAGTATCGTCGTCATTTAAAAACAAAGGGCCCTATTCCATACTTGACGTTAGAATGGAGACAGTAATCTGCGCCTGCAGATTTTTCCTTACCGTTTCCATTTTTTCTATCGTATTCCGGGGTAGGTGCTATCTTAGCATCTTGCATTAACGCGAGGGGCAAAACTCTTTGCGCTGAAAGTCGTATTACGACGTTCGCGCACAAAATGTGCATTAAAGTCTAATGCGAGTGACCCTGCGTGAACCCTTTGTGAGCGCAATTTAGTGCGCGCATCCTATACTTAACATTGTGAGCGCAAATGCGTTTGTGTGCTGGTGCGCCTGGTATTACAATCTTAGCGCAAAATTTAACGGACAACGTTTACGCGCATAATTTTAACGTCTTTGAAAAGCTGGTGGTAACGGCAAATTGTAACAACCTGACCCTACCAAACTGCGGATTCACAACGGAGAACGTCGATGCGCACTTTTTTTTTTTTACTAGATCCGTCAAAAATTACGCCCACTACCTTGTCTTCCATCAGAACGTACGTCTGTTGTGCGCAGTCCACACAAAATGCGTTCGTCTGACGGACTCGCTTTAAAAATTACATTGCGCTCACTGATTTCTGCACGCAAAGTACTTTGCGTGCATTTTTGCGTGTCGGTTTTACGAACCAATTTCCCGACGGATGAAAAAATGCACAAGGAATGTACTTCCAGCAGTGATTTTTCGTGCGTTAACGTTTAACGCTTCGCGCAAAAAAACACGCGTTTAGCATGCGTTTTCGTGTTAAGAATGTAATAGGACCCAGAATATAGAACTTCAAAGGTTTGGATGATAAAATGTGAAAAAAATTTTTTACCATTTGTAAATCATTGGACTTCGAATGGACATTTACATTTATTTTACATTTTTTGTTATACCGTTCTGACAGACATCTATATATAAACGCGAAAGTCCTGACTGACTGACTGACTCATCAATGCCCAGCAGAAACCGTTTAACCTAGGAACATGAAATATTCATGTTTAAACATGATGAGCACAAAGCGGTAAAAATTAGCTCAGCACACAGCGGTGAAACGGCTCAGCAGCGAAGGGGTTAAAGAAAATATCTTAGCAATATACAGTGCTTTTTTCTAGGAAAATAGGTGGGGGTACTCACCATAAAGTGTCAGGCAAGCAAGCCAGACTACGACAAGCACACAAGTGCAGAATTTAAGCACAGCAGCCTTTTTAAAGACAAATACATGCATTTACACACACAGCCATACGTTCACATACATACCCATATATCCCCTACACCCCAGTTTTATGTAGCAATAAAACTCACAGTAATGTGCAGTGCATATGAGTATATCACAGAGCAAACTATGCCAACCAAAACACACCCATGCTTCTCACAGAATCCACTGCAATAAAACTCACAGTAATGTGCGGTGTGTATGAGCATAACATACACACACACTCTAATAGAGCTAATTAAAGAAAATATCTTAGCAATATACAGTGATTGTTTTGTAGGAAAATAGGTGGGGATACCGACCATGAAGCATCATAAAGTGTCAGGCAAGCAAGCTGGACAGCGGCAAGGACACAAGCGCAGAAGTTTACGCACAGTAGCATTTTTAAAGACAAATACATGCATTTACACACACAGCCATACTTTCACATACATACCCATATATCCCCTACACCCCGGTGGTGTGTAGCAATAAAAATCTCAGTAATGTGCACTGTGTATGAGCGTTTCACAGAGCACCCACAACAATAAAACTCAGTAATGTGCAGTGTCTATGAGTGTATCACAGAGCAAACTATGCCACTCAAAACACACCCATGTTTATCACAGTATCCACTGCAATAAAACTCACAATAATGTGCGCTGTGTATGAACATATCACAGAGCACCTACAGCAATAAAACTCACACTCATACACACCGTACATCACAGTGTTTTATAGCTGTGGAGCTCTGTGATATGCTCATAGAGTAATGTGCAGTGTGTCTGAGCGTATCACAGAGCTCCACAGCAATAAAACTCACAGTAATGTGCAGTGTATATGAGCGTATTACAGAGTTCCACAGCAATAAAACTCAGTGTGATGTACGGTAGACATGTGCACAGCACAAAATTTCGTTTTGAACTAATGGATTAGTCCTAAAATGCAATTTATTTAGTTGCTAAAGAAATTCGTTTTCAGTTCTTTAGTATGAAAACTAATTTCATTCATCCGAAAACCAGTGGATACAATTACTATTGTAGTGGCTCCTCAGAGGGCTGAGATTGCTGCTTGTTACAGTATCTCTCACTCTCAGCACAATGTGGGCCATATTACATAGTTGGTGCTAACTTAACCAGAGCTGTTGTAAACTTCCCAGAGCCATTATAGCCTATGGAGGTTTTCAGTTTACAACACCTCTGGTTAAGTTAGCACCGACATTGTAATACTGCCCCGTGTCAGGCAAAGCTGTTACAGTAACTGATTGCTGCTCATCACAGCGATCAGAGTTTCAGTAAAACTAGTAAATAATATTTTTATATATAAGAGGTTAGAACAATATTATTTCCTTGTTTTACTGAAACTCTGAGTGCTGTTACAGTCAGTTACTGTAACAGCTGAGCCTGATACATTGTACTGAGAGAGAATGTAACAAGCAGCCGATGTCAGCGCTCACAGCCACTGGATTTAAAGGGCTACAAAAAAAGGCTCCTTTCTATATAATGTTTAGAACATCCTCCTGCATTAATTAATACCCCTCTCTGTATAATGTATACAACATCCACCTGCATTAATTAATACCCCTCTCTGTATAATATAGAACATCCTCCTGAATTAATGTCCCTCTCTGTATAGAACATCCTCCTCAATTTATACCTTTCTCTGTATAATGTATATAACATCCTCCTGCATTAATACCCCTCTCTGTATAATGTATAGAACATCCTCCTGCATTAATTAATGCCCCTCTCTGTATAGAACATCCTACTGCATTGGCATGTGGAGGGTGCAGAACTTCGGATGTTGCGCTCTTCATTGCTGGTCTCCTTCACTCATCAATGTAATATCACAAAAAGGACTGAAACTAAAATGTAGTTCATTTTATTTTAGTTTCGTTTGTTTTTTGTACTGAGCAGTTTCGTTTCTCTTGAGTCATACGAAAACTAAATTATCCCAAAATTCGGACTAAATCATTTTAGTACTAAAACGAATGCACATGTCTAATGTACGGTCTGTAACAGACCTTTTTATTAACATTCATAGGACCTTATATGTTAATTCCAGACATTTTTGTTCAGCAGTTTTTTTTGCAAACCGCATTTCAATTTTGACATTTTCAATAAAAAAAAATTCTCCCCTGTTCGTAGATGCATGATCAGTGATATTCCACTATGGTCCTAGGCCCTCTGGTCTGGCAGGTTCATGCCTATTTAGTATCAGGTTTTGTCTTTTTATATATGTTGTGAGTTGAAGCCAGGATTTATAATTGGCATTTAAACCTGAGATACATATTCAATGATTTGCACTTCAATATTCTCACTAATATTGTACAGTTCTCCTGACATAAGCACTGCCTGGCACGTCTCCTATTAATGTATTAATTTGGTCTCCTCTGCAGCGTTGTTTTCCACTATTGGTCTAATACCCCTGGTCTTCCCCATTGTGTACTAAATGGCTTTTGGCCATTCTGTACCTCTGTTTGTTTATTAGACCCTCATAAACACTGCACATTATTGTGAAGATCTGTGACACCTCCATAATGTGCAGTGTTGCATGGGTTTTTACAGAGCTACACAGTAATGTGCGGTGTGTATGAGTGTTTCACAGAGCTCCACAGCAATAAAACTCACAGCAATGTGCACTGTGTATGAGCATATTACAGAGTTCCACAGCAATAAAACTCACAGTAAAATGCACTGTGTAGAAAAAAAATGTAGGGCTGCTCAGTCCAAAATGCCCAGGCCTATATTTTGTTCCAGTCCGGGCCTGCTTATGGGGATCTGTAGTGATCATTGTAACTGATCTCAGTACCCCGACAGAGTCACATCTGACAAGGCCACTTCTTTGCTGGACCCATATGTTCCCCTCTTGACTCTCGTGCCTTCCTCCAGTTCTTAGCCACAGCTTAAAGACGGGTAGATGTAGAGAGCCTTGCAAGCGTTCTCAAGAAATAAGACGAGTTTGTAGATCTGGGGTCTTTCAGGGTTAGAATGGAGCAGAGAAACTGGACATCTTTATAACATATATACAGTTCCAGGAGGGACTAGAGACAATGGAGAATTACTCCCTGGTGCCCCCCAGCCTCAAGGGAGACAGACATGTCTATACATGAATGAAACAATACAGTGACATGTAATCACAGGCTGTGTTCAGAGTCTCTGAATACACTAGATAATAGAGTGAAGTACATAAATTAACAATTAGTGACCACTCAGTACTTATATAAGCCATTGTAACAGGAATCAGATAATATAACAGTGTTTGAAGGAGGATTCGGTGGAGGCGCTCGTAACTAGATATATAGTGTAAGTATGTATTGGTGCAGCCAACTAGAGAGTAGCGCAGGCTCTCGAAGTGAATGTGCGGATAGGATCAGAAAAAGAATAGGGTATCTAGTGGCGCAGTAATTCAACTAATTTCTTATGCGGTGCCTCAAGGGCTAATAGTATGTGTTATACAGTTCAACAGCATATGGTACAAAGTGCAATTGTGAATCACAGTGATCTGTGTATTTACACACAATTAAAGTGCAATTGTAGCAGTTGGAACAAAGTGCAAATGCAACAGAAAAATAAAGTGCAAGTGCAACACTGATGGCGATACCATGAGGATCTGGCTATAGTGCC
Source organism: Leptobrachium leishanense (assembly GCA_009667805.1). Classification (NCBI taxonomy): domain Eukaryota; kingdom Metazoa; phylum Chordata; class Amphibia; order Anura; family Megophryidae; genus Leptobrachium; species Leptobrachium leishanense. The sequence continues at coordinate 44,305 of RXON01004381.1, read as the reverse complement.
CAGTTTATTTCTTATAAGAGTTTTCAATCGATATTCAAGAGAGTCTATGATGTTGATATTCCGGATCCTAAGTGGATGGGTGATGCATCAAAAGTGCTCAGGATTAATGTCAATATTACCCCTTCCACAAACGTAGCAGGCTTGCTCTGTTCTTCTAGTGGTCTTGATGAAGCTCCACCGCAGAAGATGCGAATAGGGGAATAAAGAAGGGGGAAATAATAGTGCAGAGATCTTTCTATACGTATGTGTATAGCTAAGTAAAAATGCACACTTACAAATTCCAGAGCCTAATGGTATCCAGGCTCTGGAGTGAACGCCTTGTACCTAAATATAGGGTGGTCACGGCCCTTCTTTACAGCCCTTCTTTACAAAATATTCTTACTCCACCTCAGCCGGGGGACACAGGAATAAAAAAGAGGCAACGCTCTCATAGCACAACACCAGTCTTGTAATGTTGTGTTAGAGGAGGGATGGAGGGATTACACTCACCAATGCAGGAGCCTTGAGGGTCCATGCTCAACTGTCGCGCATGCGGAGTTCCTTATCGGTGAACTCCCGAACCTCTTTTGGCTGATCACTCTGCACCAGATTGTAATTATGTTCGGTGTTTTCAAGTTTGCTTGGCCAGGTCCACGAGCTGTTGTGTTCAAAAACAGCTAAGAGACTCTTGGGGATGAATCAAGGAGTTTATTGTGCAGTTAACATTAACATTAATAGTTAAAGTGCATAAAGGGGTACATAAAATAGAAAAAATGGTACAAGTTAGGTACATAAAAAGGGAAAAAAATGGAAATTGTATATCAGGGGAGGGGGGCGTTTCGTGCAGCCAGCACCTTCTTCAGTCAGTGGGTGTATGGAAAAAGGGGGGATCTGAGACCTCTCCATGGCCCTTCTTTTATTCAGAGAGCGGGGACAGTGTCTGTGCGGCGTTTGGGGCGGACTTCCGGGTTCGTGCGGAGCCGCGACCACGTGACGCCTGACACGTCATCAGTCCGCATCAGATTGGTCTCTGGTATGCGTTCCACCTCGTCTCTGCGTTCCACTTCATATATCATAGCGCTGGGTGCGTGTATGAGGTGGCCAGAAGTCCGCAACCGTTTTGAATGTCACAGAAACATCTCAATATATATCAAAATGGGAAAATAGAAAAGAGGAAGGGGTCCCAATTGATTTAACGTGATGCATTGGGGACCCATACATAAAAATTATGTGTAACAATGTCACATAAAAATATGGATGATCCATACGATACATGAGGGGGAGGGAGGTATAATCACAATGTGTGTATATAAAATAGCAGTCATCATATCAAAATGGACTTATAAAAACATGTCAAGGTAAATATATCAAATTAGGGAGATATAAAAGGGAAAAAAAGGGGGGGCCCAATTGATTGATAGTTGAATTATTCAACGTGGTGCATTGGGGACCCGCACATATAACACATGATAAATAATGGATAATCCATACGAAGGGGGAGGGTATAATCACAATATGTGTATATAAAATAGCAGTCATCATATTAAAATGGACTTATAAAATTTGAAGAGGGCATATAAACGTATCAAAGTAAAATATCGGGATAAAATACCATAAATAATGCAACAATAATAAAAATAAATAAATGATGCAACAATAATAAAAATAAGGCCATAGGAGGAGGATAAGGATAAAAGAGATTATAAAATTATAGCTAAAACAATGGCTAAAAAATGGGTCACGGGATATTAGTTGAGAAAATGGCAGAGCTCGAAATCGGCATTTAGGCCTTGAGGCTGCATGGTGTCTAATTTAAAGATCATGCTCATTTCAGTTTGTCCAATTATTTTCTCAAAGTTGCCACCTCTCCAGGGTACTTCTACTTTCTTTATTCCTATAAATTTCAGGCCTTCTGGATTTTGGGCATGTTTCAATTTAAAATGTAGTGGGACGCTGTGATTTTCTAGTCCATTTCTAATGTTTCTGATGTGTTCTTGTATGCGCACATTAAGTGGTCTGGTGGTCCTTCCAACATATTTAAGGCCACATGGGCAGGTCAATAAATATATCACGTTTTTTGTGAAACAGGTAATCATGTCCTTAATCGTTATTGGTCCTGTGATGCCATCTAGTGTTTTAATGATTTGTTTCTTACTGCGTGTATTTCTGCAGTTTAGGCAATTTCCGCATTGATGAAAACCTTTTTGAATGTTAAAGTGATTAGATCGTGTTGCGTTTTTCTGTGTATGTTTATGCGTGAGTTTCATTTTTAAATTGTTCACGCCACGACAAATGATCCTTGGATTTTCTGGTAAGCAGTCCTTAAGTATTGGGTCCTTTCTCAAGATGGGCCAGTATTTTCTTATGGTCCTTCTAACTATTTTATTCTGAGCGTTATAGGTGAAGATGAATGGTACATTAGAGATGTACCCTATAGGTTCACTTTTTTTCTTGTTCGTTAGTAGATCATTTTGTTGTAGGTCCCTTACTCCAGATCTGTTTTTTTCTAGTATGTGTGTATCATATCCTTTTTCAACAAAGTCATCTTTCAACTTGTTGGACTGTATGTCGTATGTGTCGAGGTCTGTGCAGTTTCTTCTGATGCGTAAAAACTGACCTTTTGGCACTCCGTCTAGCCATTGTGGTAAATGGCAGCTTGTTTTCTCAATGAAGCTATTTACATCAACTGACTTAAAAAATGTTTTAGTCCTTATCATGTTATCTTGGATATAGATGTTCAAATCTAAAAAATTTATATTCTCGCTGCTCCATGTGGTTGTAAGCTTAATTCCTCTGTTGTTCTGATCTAATTTGTTTAAAAATTCCCGTAAAATATTTTCTCCTCCTTTCCAAATTAAAAAGATGTCGTCAATGTATCTCTTGTAGCAGACTAGGTTTTCATGATACATGGGCAAAAACGATTCCTCCCAGTGGGCCATAAAAAGATTGGTGTATGATGGGGCAAAACGAGTGCCCATTGCTGTGCCATTGAGTTGCAAATAAAAATCATCGCTAAAATAAAAATAGTTGTTTTCTAAAATCAAACGGATGCCTTCTAAAATAAACACAATTTGTTCTGGTTGCAATTTGTCGGCTTTCCTTAAGAAATGGTCAATGGCCTCCAGCCCTTTATGATGTGGAATGATGGTGTACAAAGATTGTACATCACTGGTTACTAATAGGAAGTCGTCCTGCCATGTCACTTTTTTCAGTATGTTCAAAATTTCAGTTGTGTTTTTCAAGTGTGCTGTTGTGTGGGTGACATAGGGTTGGAGTTGGTGATCTATGTATTCTGATACACGGCTTGAAATTGAACCGACTCCAGAAATGATCGGCCTCCCTGGTGGTTTCGTTTGGTCTTTATGAATTTTCGGTAGGAAGTAGAACACTGGAGTTCTCGGGTGTTCGACCTTTAGATATTTAAATTCATGATTGTTAAGTATACCTAGGGTATGTCCCTGCTCCAAGTATTCATTAAATTTACACTGGATTTCCTTTGTCGGGTTCCTGTTAAGTCGTTTATATGTTCCTATATCTTTGAGGATCCTGTCAGCTTCCTCTTTGTAATAGGTCGCGGTCATTATGACTACTCCTCCACCTTTGTCTGCGGGTTTAATTTCAATCGATTCATTTGAGACTAATTCTTTGAGTGCTCCTTTTTCTTTTTTTGTAAGGTTGTCCTTTTTAGTGGACGTTTTAAGTTTACCTAGATCTGCCATTACCATCTGCTCAAATGTGTTAATCTCTTGTGAGATAAGGGATTTAGGAACAAAATTTTGATTTTTCTTTCAATTGTGTATGTTGGTAGAACTGCATGGTATTTGCTCTTTCTATGGGGTTTTTGGCAAAATATTTTTTCAGACAGAGGTTCTTTTTAAATTTTTGGAGGTCTATATAGACATCAAAGATGTCCATGTGGGTTGTGGGTGCGTATTTCAGGCCTTTCTTTAGAAGTTTAGTTTGTGCATCTGTGAGGGGTGTGTCTGTTAGATTATAGATCCCTCCACTCTGCTCTGTTTCTCTTTTCTTCTCCGGTTGTCTTCTGAGTCTTCCTGATCTACATCCCCTTCTTGGTGGGGTCTTTTTCCCGGGGACCAGCCTCGTCTGAGGGTGCTGAGGTTCCTGATTGGGGATTTGTGTGCCTGATGAAAATCCACATGATTCTCCAGGGGTTCATACCTGTTGTTCGTGGGGATATTTGTATAGTTTTGATAGTTGTAGTTATTCCTACCTCTTGGGTTATTCTGCCAAGGTCTTCCTTGTGGGGGCTGATAAGTGTAGTTATATCTCTGATGATTAGCCATCGGTGGTTGGTAATTCTGAACTGGTCCGTTGTTTTGATATGAGTATCTCCCGGTGTACGGGCCATAAGATGGTTTTCCGTTGTATGGACCTTGGTTGTGGTCATACTGCCTTCTTACTCTTTGGGGTAGTGGTGTCCTGTAGGATGGTCTTTCTGGATAGGATTTTTGATGGATCGGTGTCTTAGGGCAGGTATTGAATGTGCCATCTATCGGTGTCTTCAATGGTCCTGGGTGTAGGTTCTCAAGGTCCTCAGTCGTGCCTTGTTTCCAGACATTCCCAATTTTATAATCGGAGATGTCTCTTAAGTATTTCCTTCTTTTTCTTTCTTTGACCTCTTCGTTCAGTCTATCTAAATCCTTCTCGAGTCGTCCTAAAAAGGAACTCATCTCTTGCTCTGAGGATACTCTCAAGAGTTCCTCATGCATTTTAGTGATGCTTACATTCAGCTCAACTAAAATCTCATTTCTTCTTTCAATTATGACCTTCATACTATGAATGGAAAAACCTTCTAACATTTTTTCCCATCTTTCTTGGAGTATAGTATCCTCACTATCACCTGCCAGGCTCTTGGAGAAAAGAAGTCCTCTTGGTACCATGTTGTCTTTGACATATTTGCTCAAAGTAGTAACATCCCATTTGATCCGGATCTCTTTCTTTAGATCCTTTTCAAGTTGTTTCTTTAGGGTATGTGTATCACATGTTCTACTGTCACCAGATTGGATATTCACATCTCTAAATATGTCATCCTGGCAATGGCCAAATTTTGATCTGAATTCCATATTAGTGGAAGGCAGCCTCAACACCTATCGAGAGCCTCAAGATAGGAGAGAGAGAAGGAGGATTCGGTGGAGGCGCTCGTAACTAGATATATAGTGTAAGTATGTATTGGTGCAGCCAACTAGAGAGTAGCACAGGCTCTCGAAGTGAATGTGCGGATAGGATCAGAAAAAGAATAGTTTTAATAATTTTTATGTATGGGTCCCCAATGCATCACGTTAAATCAATTGGGACCCCTTCCTCTTTTCTATTTTCCCATTTTGATATATATTGAGATGTTTCTGTGACATTCAAAACGGTTGCGGACTTCTGGCCACCTCATACACGCACCCAGCGCTATGATATATGAAGTGGAACGCAGAGACGAGGTGGAACGCATACCAGAGACCAACCTGACGCGGACTGATGATGTGTCAGGCGTCACGTAGTCGCGGCTCCGCGCGAACCCGGAAGTCCGCCCCAAACGCCGCACAGACACTGTCCCCGCTCTCTGAATAAAAGAAGGGCCATGGAGAGGTCTCAGATCCCCCCCTTTTCCATACACCCACTGACTGAAGAAGGTGCTGGCTGCACCGAAACGCGTCTCGCCGCCCCCCCTCTCCTGATATACAATTTACATTTTTTTCCCTTTTTATGTACCTAACTTGTACCATTTTTTCTATTTTATGTACCCCTTTATGCACTTTAACTATTAATGTTAATGTTAACTGCACAATAAACTCCTTGATTCATCCCCAAGAGTCTCTTAGCTGTTTTTGAACACAACAGCTCGTGGACTTTGGCCAAGCAAACTTGAAAACACCGAACGTAATTACAATCTGGTGCAGAGTGAGCAGCCAAAAGAGGTTCGGGAGTTCACCGATAAGGAACTCCGCATGCGCGACAGTTGAGCCTGGACCCTCAAGGCTCCTGCATTGGTGAGTGTAATCCCTCCCCCCCTCCTCTAACACAACATTACAAGACTGGTGTTGTGCTATGAGAGCGTTGTCTCTTTTTTATTCCTGTGTCCCCCGGCTGAGGTGGAGTAAGAAGATTTTGTAAAGAAGGGCTGTAAAGAAGGGCCGTGACCACCCTATATTTAGGCACAAGGCGTTTCACTCCAGAGCCTGGATCCCATTAGGCTCTGGAATTTGTAAGTTTGCATTTTTACTTAACCTGTACACATACGTATAGAAAGATCTCTGCACTATTATTTCCCCCTTCTTTATTCCCCTATTCGCATCTTCTGCGGTGGAGCTTCATCAAGACCACTAGAAGAACAGAGCAAGCCTGCTACGTTTGTGGAAGGGGTAATATTGACATTAATCCTGAGCACTTTTGATGCATCACCCATCCACTTAGGATCCGGAATATCAACATCATAGACTCTCTTGAATATCGATTGAAAACTCTTATAAGAAATAAACTGGGCACTATAGCTAGATCCTCATTGTATCGCTATCAGTGTTGCACTTGCACTTTATTTTTCTGTTGCATTTGCACTTTGTTCCAACTGCTACAATTGCACTTTAATTGTGTTTAAATACACAGATCACTGTGATTCACAATTGCACTTTGTACCATATGCTGTTGAACTGTATAACACATACTATTAGCCCTTGAGGCACCGCATAAGAAATTAGTTGAATTACTGCGCCACTAGATACCCTATTCTTTTTCTAATAGAACAGTGTTTGCCTGTCAAGGCAGATTTACAAACTATTCGAAATATAAACAGATATCAACACATTTTTGAGACAAGGGTAGGCTGGGATGGTAATCACTCAACAGATAACAAGATACACATGGACCAGATAATAGACCAATAGACAATAGCATTCTTGCATAATCACAGATTACACAAACATCTGCACAGGAGAGGCCACTGAACTAGTGTCAATTATGGGGCCTGCACCCTACAAACATGCCTCCAACCCGATGCACCCCAAATCCAAATGACGCACGTCACAATCATAATGAGATTATTAGCAATGCAGCGTCCAAAAAATGCCAATAGAACATAAAAGTAAATAGTGAGGAGGCCTGACACAGGGACAGATTCTGCGATAATGCTGTCTCGCCAGCGATCCATGTGTTTCCTTCTGGACCCTCCGCGGGTAAAAGGTGTAGACTTTCTGGAGATGCTCAGTCTGGTTAGTTACCCAGGAGCCGGCGAGCTTAAGGGGGAAGATTTTCGACTGGCTTTCTGAAGTTAACGAGGAGGCGTAGGCGTTCCTGGGCTGGCTCTGCGGGCTCGTGGATCAGCGCAATGTCCTCACCAACGAGCAGCTGGTGGCGTATCACGACCTCTCCTCGTCGGGGAATCCTCTCTTTGAACTTGATGAGCTACAGAATCTCTTCAGCGGATGTGACCACGGTGATAACGACGACGATGAGGACCTGGACCTGCAACTGGAAGAGCATAAAACCTTGGAACTGCTCGAAGCTGAGATACAAAACCAGACGAACCTCCGGTCCCACCGGCTGCACATCCGCAGTAAATGTGAGTCCTTGGGTTTCACTTTGCTGGCCAGTCGACTTTCGCATGAAGTATGAAAAGGAATAGGAGAAAAACCTGAATCGTGTGAAGGAAGGCCTAGCCACGCTCAACTCCAAATGCAACACGGCCTTGTCAAACCTGAGCGAGCTCATGAAAAGCCTTGACAATCTCTACAACCCCAACACAACCCCGATCTTTCTCTCAAACCTCTATATCGAGAGTAACATCTGCATGGAGCAACGTTGCTTTGAGCAGATCCAGTCGATGTGCCTGACATTGTTGGCACAAAACAACGAAGAAATGGAAAGAAGGAAGCCACAGTTGGCGTTGGAAGAGGAAGCCGAGAGGCTCAGAACCGCGTGGACATCTCAAAGTGTGAATCTGAGCATAGCACTGGGCACCATGTATAGCAAAGAGGAGGCGCTCACTTTGGTTCACAGAACCAGGGAAGATCAGTCTTGGAACCATCAGCAGATCCTGTCGCTAGAGCGAGAGATTCAGTCTCTGGAAGCGGAGGTGGAAGTTCTGCAAACAGAACATGTTCCCGGTCTAGTGTGCACGTCCTCCATAGGGCCCTACATGTCTACCCAAAAGGAATGGTTAACGATTGAGGGATCGAGAGTGATACAGGTGGAGAAACTCCAGGCCCCCATGATGGACGCGATGATCAATCAGATGGCCAGCCTGCAATTCATCGAGATGGGTCTGCACAAAGAGAAGAAGTTTCATGAAGGTGCTGTAAAGGAGTTGGAGATGGTGAAGGGTGACCTGGCCAGCAGGGCGACTGAGATGGCCAGACGACTGCAGGGGCCGAGAGACCTTTGGGTTTCAGCACAAATGTTGAGTCCGAGCCGCATCGTCAGTAAAGACCACACGGCGGTGAGGCTCAACTCGATGATGACTGACCCCGGCATGTGAAGGGAGTTATTTCCTAAATATGAGGCTTTGGGGATAAAAGGAGAGTGGCTCGTGAGAGAAGTGGCATCGCTGAGGAAGAGTCTCGGTGGGACGCTCCCGCAGATCTCCTGTCTGGAAGCCGACTGCAGCAAGCTGAGTCATGACCTGCTGCAAGCGAACCGCAACCTGCAACTGAGAGACCCCGCGTTCGCACACGGTTTTGACATGCTGAACAGGGCCATCTCCCAGTTTAACCAGTGGTGTCTGGACTTTCTCCGGGATCTGGAAAGGAGGAAACACTGTATTCAAACCTTGAGCAGGAGAGAAAGCTGTACATCTTCTTCTATCAGGACCCCACTGTGCAGGCCCGCACCGTGCAGGAGCTCGAGCAGAGGGCGCGGGAGCTAACGTCTGAGTGAAGTGCTGACAGTGTGCTCCTCTGCTTCATAAACCCAGCATTTTGTAACTCTGCGATCAATATCGGATTATGACGGCAGAGCCTGCGATGACTGTGTCCCATAATGATTGTGGGGAATTCTGTTGTTACTGTTGTTTCCAGATTATTCGAACTATGGGGAATCAGAGGAGCGCGTCATTGATTTTACATGAATCCCTATTTATCTCTCTGTCCTGGACTTTTCCTTTGCTTTTTTAATAAATCTGGTGGAATAAGGGCCTCACAAATCCGTTAAATGGGAATTGACAGGTTTGGAATAAACGCAAATTCCAAACAATGGAATAAAAAGCCAAAATAATGTTGACCTTTATTGGTCCAATAAATGTTGGGGTGATGATGCACGGGCCGAGCTGGAACACCCACCCGATGCCAAGATCAAAGCTGTTTGGTGGGAAACACCTGCTCAGAGGGTGAAAATCAACCTGGTTATTTATAAATAAAGCATTTTGAGAGAAGTAAAAAAATAAAAAAAAGAAAAGAAAAGTAATATCTGTATGTGTCATAATGCCTGTATATGGAGATTACAGTAACACCTTGTATCTGTACTGTACAGGGATTTTCAGTCACTAGAACCCCTCTGAATCTTATACCTGTACAGCAGTGAGTGACCCCGTAGCTCTCCCGGTATTCTGTCCTCTCCCTGGCAGCTGTGATGCACCAGTAATCTATTTGAACGTTTTGTTACAGTGAGGTTTAGGGCTGCTATTTGCAAATGGTTTTATGTCTCTCCAGGGTGCTTGGAGAGACACAAAACAAAGGATTTAATTTCTCCATAGGGGACACACTACTCTTGCTTTAAAAAGGTGTGAAAATTGTATTTTGATATAATAATTAGTGGTTTTCAAAGCATTCCAATGCAAAATTGAGAGAACTCGATATTGGGTGTGAAGGGGCTAAGCACATTTTGGTTGACTATTCTTGTGACTGAGGCTGGGGTCAGACGAGCGTGATTTCTACGGGCTGTACGTCCGTGCAGTACAAACATCGTCAGTACGGATGACGCAGTAGTGGTCACACAGTCCATTTTTTCACTGAAGTTATTTTTGACGGATGTAGGAGGGAAAAATAAATTACAATGAAAAAACATTCTGTCCGTCAAAAATGCTGGACGTATAAATGCAGTCCGTCTGACCATGCTCCATCACTCACACACAAAGCTATGCAGACGTTGTGGACGCAGCGCACTCCGCACGTCCGTTCTAGCAGTATTACGTTCTTGCCTAACCTGCGTCCGTTTGCCGCGGCCGTTGTGCGTCCGCAGTTCAGTGCGGACGTACTTCATGTGTCAGGCTTCAATGGACTTTCTTTCATGCTATCACGGACGTACTTTTAGGCGCAATCACGGACGTGAACACTACGCTCGTCTGACAGCAGCCTTAAATGAGGATGAGATGCCATATTATGACAAATTAATGCAGAAAACCAATTAATTTCATAGGGATCACATAATTTGCCTTGCCACTGCATTTGTGACTTAGATGAAAAATAGATTTTATGAGTTAACAATTCAGAGAATTACATAGGATCACAAATGTTTTCTAGCAACTGCAGCCACCTTTCCTGCAGTAGTATGGGTTTATAATTTCTTTGTTGCTCCTTACAAATATTTGGTTTAGTGTAAATTTTAAAGACACCATAACCATCCTGTCCAAATCAACTTAGCTTATTGCTTATAGTGAGCTTAGTGTCCTGCCCCACCCTTCAACTGTCTCTGTGGGCTGTAACAGCCTTCCAAAACAGAGGGCCTATCTCTGGCTGGAAGGCTTTCAATAAGGGAAGTGCATGACTTTTTTTTTCGTTTTGTTTCTTTTTTTTCTGGGTGTTTCTTTACTTAATTATTCTTTTAGTATTTTTTAGGCATTTTTTCGGTGAAATTTTAGGTTTTCTAAATTTTTTAAAGACACAAAGCTTTTTAACACATAGGTTTCAATGCAGAATATGAATCCACACACTGCTGGGATGTGCCTCTCTGCAGTATAATTAATGCAGTATATGAATCCGCACACTGCGGGGCAGCACCTCTGTGGAGATCGATTCATTTTTTGATCATTTTTTTTTTTATAACACAATTTTATTGGTTTTTCAATAATACAGCAACAAGGCTCCCAAGGAAGCACATAAAGCGATGCTTACTCTCAAGGAAGCAGTAACAAGATTAAACAAATAAAATAAAGGAACTGAGTCAGCTTCCTATCCCTGAGTCATATCAATATGCGAATCAATTGCAGAACAACATTAACAATAATAAAAAATAATAAAGAGAGAAGAAAAAAGGGAGAGAGAAAAAAAAAAGGGAAAAAAGAAACAGAAAAATATATTTATTTATTTATAAAGGATTTTACCAGGAAGGCTACATTGAGATTTCTCTCGTTTTCAAGTATGTCCTGGGTTCGAGAACATTGAGTGGTTACAGAAATACAAAATAGTAAAATGCAAGATATTAACACAAGACCAAATATACAGATTAACAGAAAAATAAATATGGAGGAAATAAAGTCATTATGTTACATGTTTACAGGTGCATTTCGTATTGAGGTATGTTAATAGGGAAGTCTTAAGGGACTTTAGACTGGGGGAAGATTTGACGGTGTTTGGGAGGTTATTCCATATTTGCGGTGCTCTGTAGGAAAATGAAGATCGAGCCATTTTCTTTTTGTATTGCGGTATTGCAAGTAAGCTGCTGGTCCTGGATCTGAGGTTATAGGATGAGGGAACTGCCGGGGGAAGCAGCATATTCAGGTAGTGTGGTAGCTTCCCAGAAAAGCTCTTAAACACCAGGTTGGAAAGGTGAAGGGTGCGTCTAGAGTCCAGTGATGGCCAGTTTAGTTCTTTTAACATGTCACAATGGTGTGTCATGTAGTTATATTGTAGCACAAAGCGACAGAATGAGTTATACAATGTAGTAAGTTTCTGGAGGTGTGTTTGTGGGGCGGCTGCATACACTACATCTCCGTATTCAATGGCTGGCATAAGCATTTGTTGTACAATCTGCTTTCTTACCGCGGGGCTCAGGCAGGATTTGTTTCTGTACAGGGCACCTAGTTTGGGGTAGAGTTTAGATGAGAGTTTTTCGATGTGGGGGCCAAAAGATAGATTTGGGTCTAACCACTACCTAGGTATTTGAGAGAAGTATGAATTTCCAAAAATTACTGGGGTTTGATATGTTATTGTTTAAATTTTCATTGAAGTATTGGGCTTTAGCCATTTTTGTTTCTTTTGTGCATTCATTCCGGCATTTTCGGTATTCACAGTGATCGTTCATGGATCCAGTACTCTTGAACTTTGACCACAGGGAGTCTCTAAACTGGTACATATGCGTGAGGTCAGCTGTAACCCAGGGGAGATGGGCCCCTTTTACTCGCACTTTGCGCAGTGGGGTATGACTGTTCCAGACTTTCAGGCGCTCGGCTTGAAAGTATTCAATTGCACAGTCCAGGTCTGGGATTAGGTTTAGTCTGTACCATGGGAGCTGTTTGAGATCATTTAGGAAGGATTCAAGATTAAATTTCTTGAAAGACCTGGTGATTATTACCTTTGGTGGACATTTTGTGGCCCTTATTTTGCGCACACAGTACACTAGGCAGTGATCACTGAAACTGTTAGCGAGAACGCCTGCCTCCTGTATTCGATCAGGACATGAGGAGAGAATCCAGTCCAGCAAGGTGTGGTTAGGGCTTTTCATATTAATGCGAGTGGGGGAGGAGATTAATTGTGTTAGCTGCAAAGCCTTAAACAGTGAGCAGTGTTTATTGTTTTTAGGATTCAGCCAATCAACATTAAAGTCGCCGAGGACCAGCAGTTCACTTTTTTGGTTTTGAGCGACTAATTTACTAAGAATTTGGGGTATGTCAGAAAGGGATTGCACTGGGGAACTTGGTAGGCGGTAGAATACAGCAACAATAATTGTTTTACTGAATGGGATCTCAATAGTACCAGAAAGGAAATCAAATGTGGCCGGGGAGCTAGGATTCTGCAATGGGGTGAACTTTATGGAGTTGTCAACATAGATAACAATTCCCCCTCCTCTCTTAGCTCTGTCCTTTCTAGAGCATGAATACCCTTGTATTTCTTTGGCAGAGTCTGGCACTTTAGGGGTTAACCATGATTCTGTCAGCACAATGACTTTAGGTTTGTAATAGTAGCACCAAGCTTTAAGCTCATCCAGTTTAGGGAGTAAACTGCGGTTGTTGCAATGCACAAAGGAGAGGCCTTTTTTAGTGGGGAGATTAAATATGGTGTCAGCTATTGGACCAGGGTTGGATTCAACATCATTTGCAAGTGCAAGCAGCAGAATAAAAAGGAATTTGGACAGGTTTTTCTTTTTGGAAAATAGTGATTGAAGGGTTTTAAAGCTCTGTTGTGTGGGGGTGGGAGGGCTGGATTTTAACACTCTCCACCAGCACTCAGCTGATAAGTTAAAGGAGCTGAGCAGGCTATGGTGTATCTGGGTTTCTTTTCCAGCTTGCTGTAATTTGTAGGGTGTATAGGGAGGGAGGGTAGATTTAGAGAGAAGGGAGATGGTGGAAAGAAGCAGCAAGAGGGGGAAGAGAGGGAAAAACATTTCTAGAGAAAGGTGGTGTGGGAGAAGGGGAGGGAAAAAAAGGAAATGTAGAGGACAGGTAGGGTATTCATAAGGAAAGCAGGAGATGGAAGGGAGTCTGGTAGGTAAAGTTCCAGAGTGGTGTAGGTTGGTAGCTGAAAATATCACATTACCAAATTAGTTGGGTATAAATGAAATGAGACATAAAAATTAATTCAAGGTCTCTGGGCCCAACAGTTCTATACCAGATTACGGGATGGTCTGAGTCGCAAGCCATGGTTCCCAGATCTTAGTGCATTGTGGGATCATGTCATGCAGTTGCGCTGTTAGACGTTCCATCTTATAAAGGTACCACACCTTCGCAACTATCTCCGGTACAGAGGGGAGATTCAGATTCAGACGTACAGATATGATGGACCAGTCTGAGGGAAGGATGTGATAATCCATGACGTTGTGACGGGCTATTGAGTAAGGCCAAAACAGGGTCGGGGAGAACTTGCATACCTAGAGCGTGGGAGATCATTGCAAAAACTGAAGTCCACAAAATGGTTACCAGCCCACACTCCCACCACATGTGATAAAACGTTCTGCGTAGGCCACAACCCCTAGAGCACAAACCGGTTAGGGTGGGGTAAATTTTTTGCAACCTGACCGGGTCTAGGTACCACCTGGAAAGTAACTTATAGCAATTCTCTTTTACCAGAGTACATGTTGCTATCCCCATTGAGGACTCCGTTATCACCTCCCACTCCTCCCGGGATATTTGGCGACCTAAATCTGTCTCCCATAATCGCTGATACGAGCATGGACGATCGAGAGATGGGTGGAGGAGGAGAGCATACAATTGGGATATCACTCCAGCTGTGCTTGAGCTGCTCATAACCAGTCGTTCAAATGGGGTCACTACAGACGTGCCCATAGATAAGCAACTACATACAAAATGTCGTAATTGAGAGTACCTGTGAAATTCCCGCAGAGGGATATCATGCTATTCTCTAAAGTACTCCCAAGAGGGGAACTTCCCCTGTAATAGCACTGCACCCAGCGTCGTGAAGCCCTTTCTCTGCCACCAATTAAAAGCATCGACCCTCCCCCCCCCAACCCACGGGGGAAAGAGCAGGTTATCTCTTAGGGGCATCAGTCCAGAGGTAGGGGTGGTGAGGGATGTCTGATGTTTGATCTTAGACCATATAGACAATGAATGAGTGGAGGTGGGTAACAATTGATGCCTTTCCTTCGGGGAGATCTGTCTCCAGGGTATCTGTGATAAACATGACGGAGCGATACATTCACTTTCTATATCGACCCAACAGACCTTGCCCCTTCTAGAGGACCATTGAAGAAGCTGTGTCAATTGTGCCGATTTGTAATACAGAGCTAGGTCAGGGAACGCTAGACCTCCATGTAATTTGGGACGGCGTAGTATCATTCTGGAAACTCTCGTTTTCTTCTCTTGCCATACATATCGGTAAAAAGCTGATTGGAGGTCAGGTAACATCGTCGGTGGGAGGAAAACCGGTAATGTGCGGAAAAGATACAGGAGTTTCGGGAGTGCTGTCATTTTTAAGAGCATATATGCGGCTCATCCAGGAGATGGAGTAAGAGGACCACTGTCGCAAAAGGGATTTAATATGCTTAATCATGTCAGGAAAGTTAGCTTCGTAAAGTTGAGTTATGTGAGAGGTGAGATAGATCCCCAGGTATTGGATTCGTAGGGGGCACCAACGAAAAGCAAACGAGTCCCGCAGGAGCGTAACAACATCCTGAGGCAATGAAATATTCAGTGCTTCCAATTTGGAGATATTAATTTTATAGCCAGAGAGGGCACCAAAGGAGGAAAGGCAACTGTACAGGTTCGGTAAAGAAATAAGAGGTCGGGTTATCGTAAGGAGGATATAGTCTGCAAAAAGACTCAATTTAAAATTTATGTCACCCACTTTTATTCCTGAGATATCTGGGTGTCTGCATATCTGTTCAGGCAGGGATTCAAGACATAGGGCAAACAGGAGCGGGGACAAGGGACACCCTTGACGCGTACCGTTCAGAATATCGAATGGGTGTGATCTCCCTCCCATAACCATTATGGAGGCCGTCGGTGATGCGTAAAGCGCACGAATACCCCCTATCATCCTGTCACCCAAACCAAACCGTCTCAAGACTTCCCATAAGTATGTCCAGTCCACTCGATCGAAAACCTTCGCGGCGTCGAGAGAAAGCAGTAATGATGGTTGGTTGGAAGCGTGCGCCACAGAGATTAGGTTGATCGTGCGGCGAATGTTATCAGGGGCTCTGCGAGATGGAATAAAGCCGACCTGGTCAGGATGTACTAAGGATAACAGGTGACGGTGCATACGTAAAGCTAAGACCTTTGCAGAAATTTTCATATCTACATTGAGCAAGGATATTGGGCGGTAGCTAGCGCATGTAGAGGGGTCCTTCCTTTCCTTCGGGATCACCACAATGGAGGCAGCAAACAGATTTTCAGGTGGGATTTTGCCTTCCAAGAAACCATTAGACATATTAACTAGGAGTGGGGCCAGTTTGTTTCAGAATTTCTTGTAATACAGGGGGCTAAACCCATCCGGGCCTGGGGCTTTAGATGTCCAGAGATCCTTCAGAAGCGGAAGGACCTCCTCTGTCATAACTGGGGCCTCCAACGCGTTTGCCTGATTCTGAGTTAAAGATCGGAGTGGCAATTGTTCTAAAAATGTCCGAATCTTATGTAATTTCTGTTCGTCAGAAGGGGCCGTGGTGCCGTCATACAACTTAGCTTAATAACACGCAAACTCTTCCGCTATATCTGTTGGAGCCACTGGGGGGGAGCTCCCAAGGCACTGGATTTTTGCTTTGGAATTACGCTTACGCATGGCGCGCAATTTACGAGCTAACATGGCGTCTGGTTTATTACTTTTTTCAAAAAATAGTTGACCAACCCGTCGAAGATCACCTAGTGCCCTCTCTGTCTGTAGGGAGTTTAGTTCCCCCCAGTAGTCACTATTTGATTCCAGATCAATGGATCAGGATGTGTTTTATGCGACCTCTCTAAATTAGCAAGGGCTGTGGTCAAATCAGACATTTGCTTGCACAATCTTTTACAGTATAATGGGCCACCTGTAGACCTATTAACCGGCCCCGTAGGACCGCCTTATGAGTAGTCCACAGGAGATCTGGATGGTAGTGTGCGGTGTTATTATCCTGTACAAAATTCGATAAAGCCAAGTCTAGCTCAGTCACGACGTCCGGTCTAAGTAACAAGGCATCAGGAAGGCGCCAAGGAGGGCAGGAAACGCCCGTCTGCCAGGACCACACTAAGAGGAGAATGATCCGACCAGGTAATCTCATGCATCCGGGTGGATAATACATCTCTCGCTGCTCGTTGAGGGACAAAAACTAAGACAATTCGCGTACAAGTTGTGTTTGGGTGTGAATAAAATGTGTAGCCTCTTGTCGTCGGGTGAAGGAGGTGCCATGTATCTACTAGATGTGCTTGGGTCAAAAAATCTTTAAGGAGGGATCGATTAGGGTGAAAGTCAGACTGAGTAGGGAGAGAAGATCTGTCCAGAACCAAATCAAGTATTGAGTTAAAGTCACCCCCGATGATGATCACCTCCCCCCCCCAGGGAAGGGTTCTAGCAAAGTCAAGAGACGGTCATAAAAAGTGGAGTCCCGTGTATTAGGAGCATAGACGTTGAGAAACGATATCGGCCTATTATCAATTGTACCCTGAAGAAAAAGAAATCTTCCATCCTTAACCGACACTTTTTCACAAAGTACAAAATTAATATGGGAGCGAAAGAAAATAGAGGTTCCCCCAATGTTTTCTATTTGCACAAGCATGGTAATGCAATGGGAAACGTTTATCAAAAAAACGGAGATTTACCCATAGCGAAATGCGTCTCCTGGAGGAGGAGAACATCCGCCCCCAGGGAGACGTAGGAGCGCATTGCCTTACGGCGTTTCACCGGGTTATTAAACCCTTTTACGTTATGCGAAATTACATGTAACGGCATTGATGGGGAGAAAAAAGGGGAAGCCTCAGTGAGCCATCAGTCTCTACCGAGTTCTGATAGATCAGAAGAGGTGAGGCATGAAGACTCTTGTGACATTCACAAGTGACAGTCTTAAGTGGACGCTTAGAGTTGATTCCTGGAGTTTTATCCAAGATCCCCCTACGCCATCACGATCCGTAATTCCTGTGTCTCCTCTCTCCACAGGTAGGCATTATCACCCATCATCCACAGACACCCACAGCTCAACTGAACCCCTGCATACTTTTGCTGGTAGGCATTATCACCCATCATCCACAGACACCCACAGCTCAACTGAACCCCTGCATACTTTTGCTGGTAGGCATCATCACCCATCATCCACAGACACCCACAGCTCAACTGAACCCCTGCATACTTTTGCTGGTAGGCATTATCACCCACTATTCGCAGGCACCCACATTATAACGTTTCCTTTCTGTTTTTTTATCTATTTTTGTTTTCTCCACCATTTGCTTTTCTAATTAGCATGTGAATCTCCTGCCCTATTGACACAGCCCATCCAGCTTCAGCTGTTGACTTTTTAACTGCCTGATTGCAATCAGTCTCCCTATATAACCACTAAGACTGGCTCCATTTGAGCCAGGCTCTTGTGACATTCACAAGTAACAGTCTTAAGTGGACGCTTAGAGTTGATTCCTGGAGTTGCGGACTGGAGGAAGGAACTGCAAGGCCCAATTTTACTCTGGGTAAACGCAAGTCTATTTCATGCTTTCTCTCACGCTTCTCCTCTTTACTTCTACCTTTCTCCTTAAATGGAACTCCTGCCCCTCTACCACCGACCCCTACACTATCTGCATCTCTCCCTCCCTCCTCTCGTCCCACATGATGGCCTCACATGAGCTCCTTTGTTTCCTCAGAACATGGTCTCCCTCTAACTCTCGTGCTGCCAATCACTCCCACGCCCACAAATCCCATTCCCACCTTCTCTTTCTCACCCTCCTGCTGTTACTCTATTCAGGTGACATATCCCCTAACCCTGGCCCCACAACACATCCAATACTTCCCTCTCATCCTATCTCCATCGCACATAAATCACCTCCCTGCAAGCCCAGCAACCTCATTCCCATCATCCCTCAGCGCCTGTCCTCTTTCTCCTACGCCCTCTGGAACGCTCGCTCTGTGTGCAACAAACTCACAGCCGTCCATGACCTCTTCCTTTCAAACTCCTTCAACCTCCTAGCTTTAACTGAAACCTGGCTAACTCCCTCTGACACGGCCTCCGTTGCTGCTCTCTCACATGGCGGTCTACACTTGAGCCATACCCCCAGACCGGGTGAGAGAAATGGTGGCGGGGTCGGGCTCCTGCTCTCTCCCACCTGCACCTACCAGCATCTCCCTCCACCCTCATCCCTCTCCTTCTCCTCCTTCGAGACACACTGCATCCGCCTGTTCTCTCCTCTGGCTCTCAGGGTGGCAGTCATCTACCGCCCACCGGGACCAACCTCCCAGTTCTTTGACCACTTTGCTACCTGGCTTTCTCACTTCCTGTCTTCTAATCTTCCATGCCTAATTCTCGGGGACTTCAACATTCCCATTGACGATCCTTCCGCTCCTGCTGCCTCCAAACTTCTTTCACTCACGTCCTCCCTTGGACTCACACAATCCTCCCTCCTCCCTACCCACCGCGATGGTCACGTTATTGACCTGGTCTTTTCCAACCTCTGCTCCATTTCTGAGTTCAAATGTCGCCCTTTCCCCATCTCTGACCACCACCTTCTCTCTTTCAACCTATCTGGACTTCCTAAACACCCTGCTCCCCCACCCCGCACACACACTCGCAGAAATCTACATGCTGTGGACCCACATCAATTCTCCAACCTACTTCACCACCTCCCTCATACCTCATCCTTCACCTGCCCTGATGCTGCCACTAATCACTACAACACTACGCTTATCTCTGCTCTAGACACTCTTGCTCCTCTTCGACTCTGCAAGGCCCCACGCCGCCAGCTTCAGCCCTGGCACACCCTCCAAACTCGCTACCTGCAAAGATGCTCCCGCACTGCAGAGCGTGCCTGGAGGAAATCCCGCTCTGAAGCTGATTTTGTTCACTTCAAGTTTATTCTCCGGTCATACACCTCTGCCCTCCACTTGGCCAAACAATCCTTCTTCTCATCTCTTATATCTACGCTGTCCTCCAACCCTAAACGGCTCTGGTCCACCTTCAACACCCTCCTCCACCCACCTGCACCTTCCCCCTCAGCTGCCTTCAGCGCTCAAGACCTGGCAGACTACTTCCTCAGTAAAACTCTAACTATCAGAAGCAACATCCCTACACAAGATAGTTATCTGCCACCTCCACTCCCACAGGTCCCCTCTGCCACCCTCTGCCGCTTCCTCCCAACCACTGAGGAGGAAGTCAATTCCTTATTGTCCTCCTCACATCTCACCACGTGCCCGCTCGACCCCATTCCCTCACATCTAATTCCTCCCCTCTCCTCCTCCCTCACCCCTGCTCTCACACACATCTTCAACCTATCTCTCTCCACTGGCTCCTTTCCATCCGCCTTCAAACACGCGCTAGTTACCCCTTTACTAAAGAAACCATCCCTAGACACCAACTCTCCATCCAACTACCGCCCTGTATCCCTGCTTCCCTTCACATCAAAGCTCTTAGAAAAACTAGTCTTCAACCGCCTCTCCCTCTTCCTGTCCTCCAATTCCCTACTTGACCCCCTGCAATCTGGCTTCCGTCCGCTACACTCAACTGAAACTGCCCTCACCAAAGTCACCAACGACCTCCTAACTGCTAAAAAACACGGCCACTATTCTATTCTCATCCTGCTTGACCTCTCGGCTGCTTTTGACACTGTTGACCACCCCCTCCTTCTACAGACCCTCAACTCTCTGGGTCTCGGTGACACTGCACTTGCTTGGGTTGACTCCTATTTATCCAACAGGTCCTTCTGTGTGTCCTTTGCTGGTAACTCCTCCTCTTCATTGCCTCTATCTGTTGGTGTACCTCAAGGCTCTGTCCTTGGTCCTCTGCTCTTTTCCATCTACACCTCCTCCTGGGCAAAATCATCAACAGCTTTGGCTTTAATTACCACCTCTACGCTGATGACACTCAGATCTACCTCTCTACCCCTGATCTCTCTCCCCCTGTCCTTTCAAAAGTCAGTGACTGTTTATCTGGCATCTCCTCCTGGATGGCCTCCCACCACCTAAAGATCAACATGTCAAAGACTGAGCTCCTACTTATTCCTCCCTCTAATGCCTCCCCACCTCCTGACTTCTCTATCACGGTGGAGGGTATCACCATCTCCCCATCAAACCAAGTTCGCTGTCTTGGAGTTACACTGGACTCTGCTCTTTCCTTCATCCCCCACATCAAGTCTCTTTCCTCCTCCTGCCGATACCAACTGCGTAATATTTCCAGAATTCGGCCATTTCTTACCGCTGTCACCACAAAACAACTCATACACGCCCTGGTAATCTCCCGACTCGACTATTGCAATAATCTCTTATCTGGCCTCCCTCTGTCTCGCCTCTCCCCCCTACAATCCATCCTGAACGCCTCCGCCAGGCTAATTCACCTCACCCGCCGCTCTGTCTCTGCCGCTCCCCTCTGCGAGTCCCTTCACTGGCTCCCCATCCACTGCAGAATTAAGTTCAAAATCCTTATCCTTACCTACAAAACCCTCACTAACTCAGCGCCCCACTACCTGTCCTCACTAATCACCAAATACACCCCAGCCCGCTCCCTAAGGTCAAACAGTGACCTGCGCCTAGCTTCTCCCCGCATCACCTCTTCCCATGATAGACTGCAGGATTTCTCACGTGCAGCCCCCACTCTCTGGAACGCTCTCCCTCGTGCTGTCAGACTTTCCCCTAACTTCTCTTCCTTCAAACGCTCCCTGAAAACATTGCTATTTAGGGAAGCCTACCACCCAACTCACTGACGCAACCATCAATCACTCTCACCTTACAGTCCTCTCCTCCTGTTTCCAACCCCAACCCTCCTAGATTGTGAGTTCCTACGGGAATAGGGCCCTCATCTCCTCCTGTACTGTTTGTCAAATGTTGTTCAATGTATTGTAACCCTGTCTGTACTGTGCTTATTGTACAGCGCTGCGGAATATGCTGGCGCTTTATAAATTAATAATAATAATAAAATAATAATAATAATTGGCAATGGAAAACATAGAGCACCCGTACAGAATAACATATCACATCTAATGAAACACAACCACATTTTACCTGACCTTACGAGACCTTGATTAAAAAAGGAAAAAAAAAAGAAAAACCAGGAAATAAAAACGTCTGCAAAAAGGGAAAAAAAGGAAAAAGCGGAGAGAAAAAATAAACACAAACAAACATTAACTTGGATTGAGAAAAAAGAGAATCCAACTAAGATCCCAGCGATTAGGGAAACAGTCTCACACTCCATCTCCATCCAAAACCCGAAGTAATCCACTTCAGGGGGAAAACCGAGAAGGGCACACAGTGTCCCAACTGGCGGGGTGGTCAACGACAACCGCCAAGTGGCGTCACCAAGGTTGGTGTCCAGGTCTTATCTGGATCCAAATGGAGGCTTTTCATCCCGAAGAGGCTATGCTATAAAGACTCGGATAAATTCTGTATCTGGCGGCGATGCATCATCCGCAGGACCCAATTATCTTCGTGCAGACATCAGATTACGACGTGAGGAGGAGAAAGTCAGGGTGGAGGAGATGAGGAGCGCCGGCGTTGTTCTTTAGGGGAAGCCTGAGACCATTCAGTCTTCATCCTATATGGGGTTAAAAGTCTCTCCCGTGGTGGGGAGGATTGCGATCCTGCCAAGCCCAGAGCATGGAGAAAGTGGTCGGCCCTCTGAAGATCGCCCAGAATATGCGTAGTGCCGTGGTGGGAAACCACAAGCTTAAACGGGAACCCCCAGCGGTATCTGATGTTATGACCAATCAGTTGGTCCGTGATAGGTTTAAAGGAACGGTGATTTTGCAAGGTAGTTGGAGAGAGGTCAATAAACAACTTCGGCATAACGTTGTCGATAGACGGAGTTTGTGGTCTAGCGGCTGCGACCACCGCGTCTTTAACCCCATAATAATGAAATCTGGCGATAATGTCTCTGGGACGCTCCCCTGGTTGCGGTCAGGGACGAAGGGCTCTATGTACCATGTCAAATAAGCAATGTTCCGGGGGGGGGTATCAGGTAAGAGACTGAGCAGGTACCTGTGCATAAAATCCTGCAGGTCCGTAACATCCTCTGGGACCCCTCTGAGTCGCACGTTGTTCCGCCGGGATCTATTGTCCTGGTCCTCCTGGGCTCGCTGAAGTTGGCGCACTTCTTCCGTGAGAACCTCTTAGTGTTGGACCCTATCATTATGGGCTTTAGCTGAGGCGTCGTTTGCCTTTCCAGGGCATCTGTTCGAGCCCCCACAGCATCTATTTCAGCCCTGACTGCTGTTAGCCCCTCCTGGATATCAACCCTGATGTCAGCGCGGAATGTGATGAGCAACCACTCTATGTCCCCTTGCGTGGCTGGGCCACTGTCCGGCATGTGCGGGGTGGCGGCCGCCATCTTAGGAGAGGCGGAGTATTCCAGGCCTGGTGTGCGATCGCCAAAGAAGGAAGGGAGGCGACCCGGTGGTTGGGACTTTTTGGGTTTAGGGGGCATCTCCAGGTACCTGGAGCAGTCCGAGGAGAGCACTCAGGGCCAGGTAGGAGCGAGATGGGCTGTGAAATCGCTGATGTTTGCTAGGGATGAGCGAGGAGCTCCGGGACCACACGGCCATCTTGGTTAGCCACCGGACACGCCCCCCAGTTTTTTTCATTTTTTATGAGTTATATTTAATGCAGCATATGAATCCACACACTGCTGGGAAGTTCTCGGCAGTGTGCGGATTCCTATGCTGCATTAATTATACTGCCGAGAGGCACTTACCAGCAGTGTGTGGATTCATATGCTGCATTGAAACCTATGGGTTAAAAAGCCTCGTTTCTTTAACCCTTTCGCTGCTGAGGCTTTTCCCGCCCCTGTGCTGAGGTCATTTTTTACCTGTTTTGCGCATCATGTTTAAACGTGTTTTGAAGGCTTATTTTAGTATATGACATCGACATATTATATATCGTTCTTTCCGTCAGACTCGGTAGATTCATAATATGTCATTATTATATGTATACGTTATGTCATGTTTGTATATTATAACAAAAAATGCAATAAAATATGTATTTTCAATAATTTACAGCGTGTAAAGTGTTTTTTTCCACATTTTAACATGCGAGCAATTGCGGTTATATTTTGTATGGGGTGCGCTTGTTAAAAAAATTAGAGATGGGGTCTCGTTACATTTTTTTTTGGGGAAAATGACACCATTTTTAACAAACGCACCGCATACAAAAATCGTTAATGCAGCATCATTGTTCACATTATAATTGAAATGGGAACAATATTGCTGCATTAACAAAACAAAAAAAAAAAAAAAAAAGTGTTTATTTTTTTTTATTATTTTTTTTTTTAATTTTTTTTTATTTTTATTTTTCTTTTTTTTTTTTTTTTTACAATTTTTTTTACTTTCATGTTTGGTATCGTTGGAACGGCCATGCTCTGGCCGATCCAACGATATCAAAATTTAACCCCTAACTGCCACGGATCGGGAGATAGGGAGTTCCAATGAACTCCCTATCTCCACACTTCGTGGCAGTTAGGGGTTAATGCTAGGACTGGCGTCATCGTGCTGCGCACGATGACGCCAGTCCTCTGGGGGAGTTCCCGGAAGCTTGGCCGACATCCAAGATGTCGGCCAGCTCCCGGGAAGGATCGCAAATCGGCGCTTTTCAGCGCCGATTTGCGATCCAGCTCCCCAGGGGTTAATGCCAGGCATCATTTGGAAGGGCAGGCTGTGCCCTTCCAAATGATGCCTGGGTTAAGCCCCTGTGAGCCGCCGATCGGGAGGGAGAGAGGTCCGAAGGACCTCCCCCCCCTCCCTTTCAGGCGCCTCCTCCGCACATGCGGGGGGGGCGCCTGAATTATGTGTCATCGCGGGGGCGCGATGACACATAATAATGGCGGCCACTGCTCCGGATGCCGGGCTGACATCCAGGATGTCAGCCCGCACCGGAGGGGCCAGCGATCGGCCGGTACCCGGCCGAACGCTGACCCCAATGCGAGGACGCGCTCAGCGCGTCCTCCGCATACCAGCGGGAATGCTGAGGACGCGCTGAGCGCGTCCTTAGCATTCAAGTGGTTAAAAAAGGTTGGGAAACCTAAAATTTCACCCAAAAAATGTCTAAAAAAATCGTAAAACAATAAATAAGTAAAGAAACGTTCATTCTATTGGTAATAATCTACTTCCCATTCTTAAATAAGCAATAAAAAATAAAATAACTCATAAAAAAGCGAAAACCAACTGATCCGAATCGCCAAAATGATCCGAATCACCGAATCGAATCGATCTGAAATTTCAGATTGATCTGAAATTTTCGGATGGTTGATATTTTGTTTTCAGAAATACTCCCGAAATACGAAAATGGTGAATGTCGTCCGAATTTCAATTCAGAACGAAACAAAATGCACAATTCTACTTTCAATCATTTGACACTGGACAGCATACCATTGCTCCAGGCGACACCACACAGCTACTTTAATACACTGCTGATTGAGAGTAATCTAAATGGCTGAGCATTCAGCCGAGCAACAGTATCTGCTGAAGGAAGTAGAAGATCTGTAGCAGAAGAAGAATGTTGTGGTCCCCAGCACTTCAGTTGAGGTATGATTTAAAGATACTGTAAAATAGGGGAGGACCAGGGTGGGCTTCAGGTGAGGTTCATTGTAACCCCTCCAAGCCCTTGTTTTTGGTCTACCATATCCTCCTTAGTTTGTATGTGTTGCTTGTCATCTAAATTAGTGTAATGCTATATAAATGAAGCGAAGGACAAAGATTGGTTTATGTTTTTAAGTGAACCTATCACATTTCACTCAACTTTGCCTCACTTGATAGAGAATTAAATTAAGTCTATACCCCATGGCCAGCAGAATGTATTGTAATATTTATATGTTATTTAAATAGTTACAAGTTGAATAATCCCCTATCAAATGATGTATCCCTACTTATCATGCACTTCCTATCACAATGGTGGTGCCAGGAGCACTACTAAGGTAAGTTGTGGTATGCAATTCTTCACCAGTCGATGACACTGGCTAAAAGTTAGGGTAACTATTTAACATATCACATTACAAAGTTACATAGGCCAATAAAAGACACGTGTCCACCGAGTTCAGCCTTTCATACATCACCTACTGCTGTTCATCCAAAAGAAGGCAAAAAGCCCAGTCTAAAGCGCTACCCAAAATGGAACATACTGGGATAAAAATTCCTTCTTGACCCCAGAATGGCAGTCAGATTTCTCCTTGGATCAAGCAGCTTTAACTCACATATTAAATCTTATAATCTTTAATATTCCGCTTTTGCCGGAAGTCATCCAATCGTTGTTTAAAAGTTGTACAGACTCTGACCCAACCACCTCAACAGGCAGAGAATTCCACAGCTTTATTGTTCTTACTGTGAAAAAAAACCTTACTATGCTTTAGGCTGAATTTGTTTTCATCCAGTCTAAATTGGTGGCCTCGTGTCATATATATATATATATTCCTATTAATGAATACATTTTCAGACAATGGTAAATAATGGCCCTGTGTATATTTACATAACATTATCAGATTCCCTCTAATGTGACATTTTTCTTAGCTAATCAGGTTTAAGCTTGTTAGCCTTTCCTCATAACTGAAACCCTCCATTCACCTTATTAATTTAGTCGCCCGTCTCTGCACTTTTTCTAGCGCCATAATATCCTTTCTTAAAACAGGTGCCCAAAATTGCATGGCATATTCAAGGTGCGGTCATACCATAGATTTATAAAGAGGCAAAATTATGTTTTCATCCCAAGAGTGAATTCCCATTTTAATGCGTGCCAATACCTTGCTGGCCTTGGCAGCTGCTGTTTGACATTGGGCATTGTTGTTGAATTTGGGGTCTATGACTATTTCCAAATCCTTCTCCTGCCTTGATTTCCCTAACTCTGTATTATATAGGGCAGGGGTCAGCAAGCTTTTACACACCACCAGGGTTATTCAAAGAGAATCGAAAAGCCACCGCACGTTCGGTGACTTTTCGTTCTCTTCCATTCGGTTCGATTCAGCGATCCCATTTCAGCAACCCTGCAGTGTATTCAGCAAGCACCACAGGGTCCCTGAATTGCAGGGAAAAGCCTCCGAAAAGCCGCCAAAAACGAGGGTGAACGTACACTGAAACCCGCAAAAACATCTGGATTAACCCGCCGAAAACACCGGAAAAACCCGAGCAGGAGCCGATCACACGCAGCGCAGCCGCCGGAAAAAGCCGACACCACAGACGAATGCCATGGAGTGAATAAATTAGAAAAACAGTACGCTTGAATGTTTGAAAAGTGAAACGCTGTTTGCAAGTAAACTACTGAGCGAAAATGTCTGAAATTTACATATGAGGTCCCATGAATGATAATAAAAAGGGCTGTTACAGAAAAAATAAGTAAAGTTAATTTTTTTTTTAAAATATCAGAATTGTTTTAAAAAATAATTCCTGAAAAATGCTTAAAATATCCTAAAACAAATCTATGAATGAAGAGACTCTTTACTGCAGAATATTATAATCAACGGTTTATTAGATATTGGATTAAAACAGGAATATTTTTAACATTGAAGCCTATGGGATTCGCCTGAATAAACCTGCCGAATTAAACCACTGAATGACAGGGCATTTAGGGAACCTTTCACTGCTGGTTTTTGTTCTCTGAATAGCTGAAGCATTGCTTCTCTATGGGGATTTCACTGCCCTCGAACAGGCACCGTATGTGCAGGCAAGATTTGGCGAATTGCCTGCTCTCTGAATAGCAGCCATTCGGATCTCTTTGAATAACCCTGCAAGTGCCATTTTTAAACCATCAGACAACCGGGTGCCAGTGAACAACAGCGCTCCATAGTGTTAGTTCGATTTTAATTTTTATACTCCTAGTTGTACTGCTACTAGTAAGTTAAACTCACAGAATTTTATGTAATAGCAGACCCCAGAATTTTATATACCCAGACAGACCACAACATTTTATATACCAGCAGAGCCCAGAATTTGATATACCCAGCAGAGCCCAGAATTTGATATACTGGCAGAGCACAGAATTTGATATACCCAGCAGAGCCCAGAATTTGATATACCCAGCAGAGCCCAGAATTTGATATACCCAGGAGAGCCCAGAATTTTATATACCCAGCAGAGCCCAGAATTTGATATACCAGCAGAGCCCAGAATTTGATATACCCAGCAGAGCCCAGAATTTGTTATACCAGCAGAGCCCAGAATTTGATATACCCAGCAGAGCCCAGAATTTGATATACCCAGCAGAGCCCAGAATTTGTTATACCAGCAGAGCCCAGAATTTGATATACCCAGCAGAGCCCAGAATTTGATATACCCAGCAGAGCCCAGAATTTTATGTACCCAGCAGAGCCCAGAATTTTAAATACCCAGCAGAGCCCAGAATTTTATATACCCAGCAGAGCCCAGAATTTGATATAACCAGCAGAGCCCAGAATTTGATATAACCAGCAGAGCCCAGAATTTGTTATACCCAGCAGAGCCCAGAATTTGATATAACCAGCAGAGCCCAGAATTTTAAATAACCAGCAGAGCCCAGAATTTTAAATAACCAGCAGAGCCCAGAATTTGTTATACCCAGCAGAGCCCAGAATTTGATATAACCAGCAGAGCCCAGAATTTTAAATAACCAGCAGAGCCCAGAATTTGATATACCCAGCAGAGCCCAGAATTTGATATACCAGCAGAGCCCAGATTTGATATACCCAGGCAGACCCCAGGATTATACTTACCCAGACAGACAGACCTCCTCCCGCATGTTCCTCCGAGTTCCTGCACGCTGCTGCCACCGGCTTCTTCTGATCTGAAGGCTGTGACGCGAACTTGCGAGATCTCGGCAGTAGGCTGCGTCACAGCCTTCACAAGTGGGTGGGTGAATCCGGTAATTGACAGCCGCTCACATGTGCCAGCAGAGACAGACTCGCGTGCCACGCCAGACACGCGTGCTGCGGGTTGCCGACCCTTTATATAGGGTATACGTGGCTTGTGCATTCTTCACTTCGAAAGTGCATAACATTGCATTTATCTACATTAGATTTCATCTACCATTTAAGTGCCAATTCATCTAAATCCCTTTGCAGCGAAGTAATATCCAGCTCACATTGTATTACTTTTCCTCGTTTTGTGGCATCTGCAAAAGCTGACAAATGACTTCCAATGCCTATTTCAAGATTAATCTATTTATAAATTAATAGAAGTGGTCCTACAACAGACCCCTGAGGGACACCACTTACCACTATTTCCATCTTGAAAATTTTCCATTTATGACCACTCTCTGTAATGCATTAATTATAACATTATTGGATACTTTACATAAAGTGAACCTGTTCAGGACTGCGTCCAAAAGAGTTTTCCATATCTCTTTAATAGGTATGATACTTCTTAACAATTGTGTAAAACACCACATAAAATAATCAAGAAAAGTCAAAATAAATCTTACTGTTGCAAACAAACAAAGAAAAATAATAATTCCTCCTTTATTTGTATCACAATTTATAGATGCCTCCACGATAGTTATACTTCAAGGAATTCCACTCGTATGTTATAATTGGGCGTATTCATGATATTCCAAAGCGTAGGTCTGTGAATCTGTGTTCTGCTCCTGCTGTCAAATGAAATTAAAAAGGTGAATAATGTCTCTCTGTAAAAGTATGTCATAAGGTGATAATTTACACAATCAGAATATTATCTATTCGAAAATAATATCTATTAACTGGTTAGTGCCTTGATACTTACAAGGTAATTCAAAGAGATCCGAATGGCTAGAGAAAGGTAACCGAACGCTGAAAATCAGCATTCGGTTAACTTTCTTGGCCATTCGGCTATCCAGAGAGCAGGCAATTCGCCAAATCCTGGCAAATTGCCTCCACATACGGTGCCTGTTTGGTGCCTGTTCGAGGGCAGTGAAATCCCCATAAAAAATCACTGCTTCGGCTATTCAGAGGGCACAAACCAGCAGTGAAAAGTTCCCAAATGGGTGGTTTAATTCGGCAAGTTTATTCAGACGAATCCCATAGGCTTCAATGTTAAAAATATTCTTGTTTTAATTCAATATCTAATAAACCATTCATTATAAAATTCTGCAGTAAAGAGTCTCTTTATTTATTTATTTTTTAGGATATTTTAAGCATTTTTCTATATTTTTTTTTAAAAAAATTCAGATTTTTTAAGTTTACTTATTTTTTCTGTAACAGCCCTTTTTATTATCATTCATTGGACCTCATATGTAAATTTCTGACATTTTCGCTCAGTAGTTTCTTTGCAAACAGCGTTTTACTTTTCAAACATCCAAGCAAACTGTTTTGCTAATTTATTCACTGCTTTCGTCTGCGGTGTTGGCTTTTCCGGCGGCTGCGCTGTGTGTTATCGGCTCCTGTTCGGGTTTTTCCAGCATTTTCGGCGGTTAATCCAGATGTTTTTGCGGGTTTTCGGCGTGCATTCGCCAGGTTTTGCGGTTAGTTTTCTTCGGGTTTGCGGCGGCCTTTCCCTGCAATTCGGGGACCCTGTGGTGCTTGCTGGATACACCGCAGGGTCGACAAAATGGGATCAGCAAAACGAACCGAATTGAAGAAAACGAAAAGTCACCGGACGTGCGGTGACTTTTCGATTCTCTTTGAATTACCCTGATAGTATAAACACAGAAATTCTGCTTGTATTCTGTTAGAATCTGAGGGAAACAGTACAGAAAGAAGAAAATAACAAAAAAATAGAGTGTGGGGCTTTACTTCCTTAGGGGTCAGCAAGTTTGTTTGCATTTATGGTGAAGACTTGTTCCTCTTGTCTTTATGCGTTTGTAAATTGGGATTACCATAGAAAATTGATAAATGGTAGAAAAAAAAAGACAAAAAGGGTTATTCAAAGCACTCTGAATTGGGGCCGAAAGGTAACCGAACGCTGAAATTCAGCGTTCGGTTACCTTTCCTGGCCATTCGGCTATCCAGAGAGCAGGCAATTCGCCAAATCCTAGCGAATTACATGCACATACAGTGCCTGTTCGTTGCCTGTTCGAGGGCAATGAATCCCCATAGAGAAGCAATGCTTCGGCTATTCAGAGAGCAAAACCCAGTAGTGAAAAGTTGCCGAATTGCCCTGCCATTCGGTGGTATAATTCGGCAAGTTTATTCAGGCGAATCCCATAGGCTTCAGTGTTAAAAATATTCCTGTTTTAATTCAATATCTAATAAACCATTCATTCTAATATTTTGCAGTAAAAAGTCTATTTATAGATTTTTTAGGACCTTTTAGGCAGAGTGTGCCACGTCCTCGTAGCGTTCTGTGTGAGTGATGAGGAGATGTCAGACGCAGTGCATTTGCGACGTCTAGCACCTTGACGCACACAATGGCTTTTCATATCCTTTTCAAATTTTTATCATTTTTCATATTAATTTAGTTTCCCATAGTTCCCTGTTTTTTCTACGTCCGTCAAGAAAAACAGATCGTGTGGTGTCTGCAGTATCTTCCGTCAGTATGTCCATCCGTTGTGCACGGTCGCACAGTGCGCTCAGAATGCGCTCGTCTGACAGTAGCCTAAAAGTGGAAAATAACTTCACTGTGATACTAGGGTTGCCAGGTGGCTATTCTAGAAAGGGCTACAGCACCCATGAGTGGTTTTGTGGCTTCAGAGGAACAGGTCTGACCTTCACTACTTGGACAGATGTCTGCATGTTCCTGTTACAGGGAACTCTTGTACAATTGCCCTTAAAGGGCCACTACCACCAAAAAATGAAATGTCCTTATTGTGCTTATTTCATGTTGCTGATATCTTACATGTGCTTTGTTTTTCTCTTATATGTTTAGTTAAGAAAATATTTCACTCTATATGCGTCAGTGGGTGCATCCATTGTGGGATCTTTTGTGTTGTAAACTGTCCCCTACCCCTGCACAGAGGGCTCTATTCCTTAGTAAACGCTAACTGTAGCGTTCAGGTTAGTAAGTGTTAACATTAGGATTACTTTAACGCATTCCCCCCATATTACCTTCCTAACGCTAAACCATGTAAAAATTTGTTTGCACATCCTGAACTTAACATGGGGAGCGCAATCAGTAATTAGTGCTAGGAAAGGTAAGTATTACAAAGTCGTAGCACTAATTACCACATCGATGGGTGACACTGATTTTTATCTTCCCCTATAGACTGGTGCTAACTGATTCCGCTTTTGCACAATCACATAGCACCAGTTAAAACACCTCCCAATAAATCAGATAATCACCTCTCATCCCTCAGTGAGAATAGTGGCCTGATCCGCTGCTTCTTGCTGCTGGGAGCAGAGTGAGTCTGGGGACAAATAGTCCCCAGTCACCCTCCGTGAGATCGCGCAGGGCTCATGGCCCTGCAGCACAACCCTCCATGGAGTCCTTTGGACTCCAGGAGGTGATACTCATGGCGTTGCTTAAGCGCTATCGTGAATTTCACCAACGGTTAAAGTAGCGCCTGCCTCAGAATCTCACGCTAAAATGGGGATACTACAGGGAAACCTGCAGGCGTAGGTTTTCTCCATTAGCATCCCCATTTTAGCGTGAAGAACAGAATAGTGCCCAGTATCTTTACATCGATTGGTCTTCACTCTGTGGCAATGTCCATATAATGGAGTCTATGGGTCGATCACCCATGAGGCACACCCCTATGAGGCACACAAGACAACATCGCTATTTCTTGGCACTGTGATATTGTATCGAATGATATTATGAGTTGTAATGGTCTTATAATATTGCCCCCCCCCTGTTTTTCTCCTTTTACTGTATCGTACTGCTGTGAAAACTCAAACATTTAATATACAATGTGTCTGGCATCAGGTCAGCACTGCATCTGCCTGGTAGGTGCCACCCACATCTTGTGTGTTGTTCACTGTAGAAGGAGGGGCCACAACATTGCACTTATATATGTGTCACCATATATACCTTAGGAAATCCCAGGGCATCTAGGGGTTCTCCGGCTAACTGACGTCATTGCGCCATGCGTGACCCTGTGGGGAACGTCCCTTGCAGGTCCTCCGCAGCCAAAGGGTTAAATACTAATTAGATAAACATAATTTTGAAATTGAAATATAAATACCTGTTCTGCGGGTGAATTTAGATTCCAATCAATTCTTCCAGCTGAAGAGGAAAAATGCATTATTATTCATACAGCTACTGAGCACATCTGCACAAACATTAATCTGCAATTATTTTTATAAAGACTCATAACTCTTTTGTGTTTCCTAAAACATAACAAGAAAGAAGGTTGTCGTTTGTGCTTATTCCTATGGCTCCATGCTAAACAAATCAGAGGTTTTAGTATACTTGAATGACCGTTGAAGTGTTAAGCCCACGTGACTTTTCACGGCAACCTCTTTCAAGGTAGGTGCTAACCTAATGAAACCAAAAGTTGCTTTACAAGCAACTACATGTCCTCCTGCTGCTTCTCAGCTAAGAGACAAAATGGTCTCACCAAAACATTTCCACTTTGGGATTGGAAAAGAAAACACTGCTTTTTGTGTATATTTGTATATTTTGTTGTGTTCCCAGCCAGGACATTTTTTGCTGCTTTCCTTTTTCGTGTTTTCTTTTTCAATCCCAAAGTGTAAATGTTTTGGTGAGGGTATAAATAGAAGTCGCGCAGTGTCAGCAGTGCAACCCTCCATGGAGTCCTATGGAATCCAGAAGGTGATACTCACGGTGGTGCAGAAGCACTACCATGAGTATCACTGTGGGTAACACATGATTCCAGGGCAAGTCGTTGAATTAGTGCCTGCCCTGGAATCCCACGCTAAAATGGGGATGCTACGTTGAAGCCTGCACCGTTAGTTTTCCCATTTTAATGTTAGGTACTACATAGGGCCCAGTATCTTTTCACCTACATATGTGCCGTTTTGACGTTGGAATTGGATACTGGATACTGTTTTCTTTTCCAATATTGCTATTTATTTTTCAACTTTTCCACTATCTTAAGGGGTCATATCAAAAATTATTTGCAGTTTTAGCCTAAAATGTGTAATTTCAGTAGATATTACTTCTGGGTTTTCTCTTGAAAACTTATTTTGTGCTTCTTGTGCTATCATCTTACTACTACCTTCTGCTTTTGAGTGTTTTTGCGGAAAGAGTACTACATTATAAATACTACATGTCAAAGGTTGCCCTATCATTAACACGTATCAGAATCGTTTGAATTGTTCTGAACTTAGACATGTAAATAATTTTTGTCATGGCTGACAAAGAAATCAAGCCAGCTATTTCACTTTGACTATTTTGGTCAGAATTTTCCACTTCCCTTATAAATTCTCATTTATAAGTAACCCTGACATGAAAAAAGGGAATTTACATGTCCATTATGAGTACAATAAACCGTTACATCCGATCACAAACATCTCTCAAAATTATAAGAGAAACTATAAAAAACAAGCCACTGCAGGTACAATATGCTTTCAAAATATCTTGACATCTTGCCTAGGACTACATTGCGTTCATCAGATCAATTATCAAGATTATTGTCCACAATAGTCAGTAACCTTCTGAGCGGCTGAGCGGAATCGGTTTATAACTTGAAGATACTGGCAAGCCGGAGGGGCCTGACAGAATGCTGTTAGGCCTGGCAGAATGCTGTTATGAGGATATCACAGAGCTCCGATGCAATAAAACTCACAGTATTGTGCAGTGTGTGTGAGTGTATTACAGAGCTCCACAACAATAAAACTCACAGTAATGTACAATGTGTATGAGTGTATCACAGAACTCCACAGCAATAAAACTCACACTTATATATTAAAATGAATAAAATATTAAAATAATGTAAATATTAATAAATTTGATGTTAAATGAAATATTATTAAAATATTTAAAAAATATTAAACCACAAAACCCTTATATCATCCTGTACCTCCTCCTTTCTTTATGTGTCCCCTGTAACCGTTTTCGCAAAATATTTCCCCTTTAGTTACACTTCACGTGTCCTCTTTGTTATTTATGGTCACACTGCTGAACTGTCTGCTGCTCAGAGTCTCAGTGGCTGCAGAGGGCAGAGAAGGGCAAAGAGGCTGCAGCATGTGCATATCTGCCAGAGCTGGTGCACTGACCAACAAACTGAGAGGGAATTTCCTTAATCAGTCCTCTCATGTCACTTACTGGAAGGGGGTGGGGGGAATCTGTTCCTGCATACCCTCCTCTAATGACAATCGGAAGCATTAGGGAGCAGCATGAGCTGCTGAGCTCTTCCGATTCCCTGCCTGTCACGGCTGGAGGAGGGAGCAGCATCACGCTGCGTCTCCTCTGCTCCTTTGGGCTGCTGCCTGATAAGGTGCCGGTATTGGGTACTGATGCATACCACCAGAAAAAAAAGCCTGATTGCGGGTTTACCAATTCACTGTAAAGCATGGACACTGGTTTATATTTCCAGATTTCCAGGGCAGCCATCAACATGTCTCACCAATTGGGTACCGATCTCTGGTCTGTTTGGTCACTAATTAATGGACACTCATATTCATGAGTCTACTATGTGTAAAATGTTGGACAGACATGGTGTCCATGGCAGGACACCATGAAGAAAGCCACTGCGCACCTGAATTTTGCCAAAGACCACCTTGACACTCTACTACTGGGAAAATGTTTTGTGGGCTCATGAAATTAAGGTTGAGTTGTTTGGGAAGAACACGCAGCACTATGTATAGCATAAAAAGGGCACTGCATACTAACATGGAAAAAATGTGGTTAAGTACAATAGAGAAAGCATCATGGGACTTTTTTGGGACCTTGAGTTGACCACTTGCCATCATTAAAGGAAAAATTAATTCCCACATTTATTAAGATATCCTACGGATAATATCAGGGTGACTGTGCTCTAGCTGAAGCTCAGTAGCGTTTGGTTAATACAGCAGGACGATGGCACTAACTATTGAAGTAAACTCACTTCAGTATAGCTTAAAAAAAATAATTGCCTTTTGAAGTGGCCCAATCATAACCCAGACCTGGGCTGGCGGCACACGAGCAAACATTTTGCGTCTGTTTGACTGTACGGTTTGCCGTCCGTCGCAGTTTTATAAAGGAGTCAATTAAACACACCACACGAAGCACCTGCGCACTTGTTCACAGACGGGCAAAGCATAAAGCCACAGACGCAAAAATAACATTGACGTGAAAAAGTTAAACGGACGCAGAAACAACACCGCCAACGTGCATTTTCCTACGGCGTGGAGACGTCAGACATGTGCAAAGTGCGCCGTTTGAAACGTGAGATGTTTGACACGCTGCACATCAGCTCCTTTTCACAATCCATCGCCGTCTCCTACACACAGCATGCATTCCTGCTCACCTGTGATGGATGCAGAGGAGCTTATCCACCTAGTCCTGCAGCACCCAGAGTTGTGGGACACCGCAAATTCCAACTATAAGGACAAAGTGAAGAAAGGGAATGCTTGGACTGAGGTCACCAAACAGCTGTACGAGGATTACGAGTCCTGGCCGAAAAGTCAGAAAAAAATAAAAAGTATGTACCAATTTTGGATATACATATATATGGTGTCTATCGGGTGTCTGTCTGTGATGGCACTGACGTAGTGCTCCACGCTTCAAACCCCAAGAGACTTTATGCAAATTATGGCTGTTGGATCTCAGCATAAATAGTGGCATTTTTGTTCATTAAAGCTCAGAGAGAGAATCCTGTTTGAACATACATCTTGTCTGGTGTATCATTCAGCTACGCTACCTACACTACACTCAACATCAGAAGGCACAGAGCGGCCATCTGAAAAGACTGACCTACCTTTGAGGCTACAGGTCTGGTGCTGCAGATCAGGCTGCTCGAAGCACTGAGTTCCAAGCAACTCAGCTAGCCGGGCTGATCTTGGTAAGAGGGTGTCTGGAGAGCCAAGACAGACTGAAGCAGAGAGATTCCTGTCACATTGGCTGGCAGCGGTGTGAATAGAGGCTCTCCAACACTAAGACACCCCAAGATGGCCAACTATACAGCCTGTAAGCGGGACACCCTGAGAGATCTGCTGGAGAGCCGAGGAGGGATCGCCGGATCCAAGGGCAAGGATTCCCTAATCAGCGAGCTGACCAAAATGGACCAGTGGAATGGTGACGCTGGACCCCAGTCAGCTGAGGAACACTTCCAACAGAGGGTCTGGGAACGAATGGCCCTGTATGGGGGCGATACGTCCGAGGAAGCCATCAGGCGGGCTGTCACAGACATAATGCTGCAGGATGCCCAGCAGGAAAGAGAGCTGGATCGTCAGGAGAGGGAGCGTGAGCGGCAGCACGAACTCCGGGTGGCTGAGCTGCGAGGTAGGCTGAGACTGCCTGAGGTCCTGGAGCCTCTGGATTGGGATGATTATGTGGTGCTGGCTGAAGTGCTACCGCCAAGAACCACCAGAGGATCTTTGGCTGATTAAGATGGATGAGACAATGGTCTCCACCGGTGTGACCCAGCATGATAGTTGGACACTTTTAGAGGACTGTCTTGAGACATTGAGTGAAGCTGAAGTCCCTACTTGAGAGTTGTTGGGATGTGTGGCAGATGGCCCAGATTGGCCCCAATGTGCTACCAGCCATGGATGGCTGAGGGAGCTTGAAGGCCTGGATATGGCGGTGACAGAGGCCTTGGACTGTCCGGCAGAAGGAGCGGACAGTCTGGACGGGGCAGGGGAACCTGAGGAAATGAAGCCAGAGGTGCTCCTACATTTTCCAGTCTTGCCCACCATGGAAGAAGTGCATCGTTGCCCCGAGCACTGCAGGTGCTAAATTGCCAGGATGAGCCCGGGGTTGCCCAAGTCATGCCTGTGCAACCGACGGACGGGTCCGGATGGCCCTCTCCATCTCCACCGCGAGTGGAGGTTGCTTTCCCCCCATCCCCTTCAGCGGACACTACCTTTGTGTCCAACCCCCCAGCAGAAGCGCTGGCTACTGGGCAGAACGCCACTGGCCTCTGCCCACCCTCAGACTTGTATCTGGAGAGTCTGACCAAGGATCTCCAGGGACTGCTTCCACAGCCGCAGGTATCTCCACCGAGAGTGGAGGAAGCCCCGCTCTCATACCCACCAGACACTACCCCAGTGTCCATCCCCCTAGCGGAAACACTGGCTATGGGGCAGAGCATCACCAAGCCCTGTCTTCAATCGGCTGTCCCAAAGTTCGGGGAAAAGGAGGAGAACCAAAAGCTCACTGAGAAGCCCACAGACTGTCTGATCATCCCCGCTTCACTCAAGCAGCCAAGCAAGATTCGGAGAGTGAACGCAGGTGGCCTCGCTCCCCAATGGCAGTTTGTGATGCCAGGAGTGGAGACAACTGTTCTTGAACCACCTGTCCGGAAGGCATCGTTCACCCCATGTTCCCCTCCACTGCTGACCAGAGCACCAGGAAGGGGTGCAGTGGACACATGGTTTACCCAGGATGTTTATACCCTGAGAGAAGGTACAGGCGGTACCTCGTCTCAGCAGCGCTCCATTTTCTCAGTAGGTGGTGCAGGCAAGGCGGCGCACTCGCAACACAACAGGGGCCCAGGAAAGGCCCTTGACATCCCACTAAGGATGGTTGTTTCCCCAAGCCAGGACAGCTGGAGAAGAGTGGGAGCTCGCCTCCTCCCAACAGACTATGGACCAAGGTATGGACTATTGCTCCAATGACCCCTAGTCGACCCTTTGGGGTCAAACTGTGGTCAGACTCCTTTGGGGAAGGGGAGATATGTCATGGAACTGATGTAGCGCTCCACGCTTCAAAGCCCAAGAGACTTTATGTTCAATTATATTGTGTGGTGTGATTTTAAATATATGGTACATTGCTTGGTTTTAGCTTAAATTAGTTTAGTGCAAATTGCTTAGCTTTAGTTTTAAATACTCAAATTTGAGTACTGTGTGATTATGCCAGATGGGTTTTCTCCTTATCTAGTTGCATGTTTGAGCACTCAAGAGTCTGTCTTTAATCTGATCTATTGGAACAATAGATTATGTAAATGATGTGTGATAGGAAGAAAAAGGAATGTTTACTGTTAATATCTAACTGACATAATGTAATTAGCATTTTAGTAGGTCAATGTGCCTCATTTATGCAAATTATGTCTGTTAGATCTCAGCATAAATACAGTGGTACCTCGGTTCACAAACTTAATTGGTTCCATGACTCTGGTCGCGAACCGAATTGGTCGTGAACCGAATCACATTATCCCATAGGGTTCAATGTAAATCAGGTTAATCCATTCTGACCCCTACGAACATGGTCGCGAACCGATTTTTGGTTGTGAACCGAATCACATTTTCCCATAGGGTTCAATATAAATCAGGTTAATCCGTTCTGAACCATATGGGGAAAAAAATGTAACCACAAAAATATGAAACAAATTCAGTAACACTTTGCACATCCTCGTCAACTTCAATAACGCTCTGCACATCCTCGTCACCTTCAATAACGCTCTGCACATCCTCGTCACTTTCAATAATGCTCTGCACATCCTCGTCACTTTCATTAACGCTCTGCACATTCTTCTCACCTTCATTAATGGTCTGCACATTCTTGTCACCTCTCTGCGCTTTCTTTTTCCCACCACGCTTGTTCTGCACTTTCTTGGGAGCCATGCTGGACTAAATACAGTAATACTGAACAGTACTGTGCTACAAAGCACACAAAAAAAGCTTCACAGTAGCCCTGTCTGCGACCATGATCTCGAGTACAGGAAGTACAGGAAGCCACGACCATGTGTCAGAGTGGGGAAGATGGCCCGGGTTGTGTTCGTAACATATTCGCAAATATTTCGGTCCAAAAGAGTGATACAAATTACATATACTAATATCAAATCCAGGTCTTATGATGAGTGAAAAATAATATATAACCATGGGGCCAACGGTATGGCTGATATAATTCCTTCATTGCTGTTTTCCTTTCTGGTGAATTATTTCCTGGTATCAAAGACACCGTTAAGAGATGATATATGACTCAATAACTCCTGGTATAACTACTAATTTACACATACAGTCCTAGTGACAGGCTTGCCATGCTAAATCGTTTATATGTATATTTAATACACCTCTATTTTTCTGGCCTTGTTGCTAATTAGCTTATTAATTGCCTTACCATCTGATACTGGTTCTTTTGTGAATTCAATTTCTGTTAAGTTATCGTTAAGTTACAGTATATTAAGGGGTTTCTGTCATTATTATCTCTAATGACCTAATGATTGTCCTTCATTTTCTATGACTACTATCATATACCTTTAATATATCAACAATCATCTGGCCGGTCGTCTTTATTGGCTCATCAATTGCTTGGCTAGTTATTGCTGTATTCCTTCTTTGCAAATGACCTTTCAGATTCTAAGTCGCCGCTAAGATAGAATCATTTATATTATATATTTAGCCAACGACGACGGGTCTGCCGTGCCAAATTGTTTATGCATTTAATTTATGCACTGTCATTTCAATAGCTCCTTGCCAATTTACCCATCAATTGCTTGGCTAATCTATACTGGTCCCCCTTCGTGCATTTCTTTCTAGAGCCTAGCTGTCCCGCAAGGTAGTACTAGCTGTCATAGCTGCTAACATCAATTAGTGATATTTACACGTTTGCCGCACTAGACCGCTCCACTAATCTCATTGGTCTCTGTACCTTGTCACGTGATATACACTATCAGTATTTAGATTGGGCAACTGTACATCTAAACACATTGTTTCCTCGCCTCTATCATTGGTAGGTTCTATGCACCGAACCGCTATTTAACCCTTTCACTGCTGAGGACGTGTGGGGAACTCTTAATCTCTTATCTGGCCTCCCTCTGACCCGCCTCTCCCCCTTACAATCCATCCTGAACGCCTCCGCCAGGCTAATTCACCGCACCCGCCGCTCTGTCTCTGCCGCTCCCCTCTGCGAGTCCCTTCACTGGCTCCCCATCCACTGCAGAATTAAGTTCAAAATCCTTATCCTTACCTACAAAACCCTCACTAACTCAGCTCCCCACTACCTGTCCTTACTAATCACCAAATACACCCCGGCCCGCTCCCTAAGGTCAAACAGTGACCTGCGACTAGCTTCTCCCCGCATCACCTCTTTCCATGATAGACTGCAGGATTTCTCACGCGCAGCCCCCACTCTCTGGAACGCTCTCCCTTGTACTGTCAGACTTTCCCCTAACTTCTCTTCCTTCAAACGCTCCCTTAAAACAGTCCTATTTAGGGAAGCCTACCACCCAACTCACTGACGCAACCATCAATCACTCTCACCTTACAGTCCTCTCCTCCTGTTTCCAACCCCAACCCTCCCAGATTGTGAGTTCCTACGGGAATAGGGCCCTCATCTCCTCCTGTACTGTTTGTCAAATGTTGTTCAATGTATTGTAACCCTGTCTATACTGTGCTTATTGTACAGCGCTGCGGAATATGCTGGCACTTTATAAATAAAGAATAATAATAATAATAATAATAATAACTCCTAAGGAAAGATAGGGGTGGAGATAGGGGTTTGTTTGAACCCAGATATCTCCCGACTGCTAGCAGGGTCATGTTTGGTATCATTAGAAAGGCCAGAGCATGGCCTTTCCAATGATACCAAACATGACCATGTGTAACGTAAAGAAACAAAATAACAATAATAAAAAAAAGAAAAATGTGTTTTTTTTAAAACGTGAAATGGCTCAGCAGTGAAGTGGTTAACCTTCTGCATGGGATAACTTCCCTAGCATTGAACTATATCCATTATAGGGAGTATATATTACGTTTCCCAATTTTTCATTCCTAAACATTTCTTTAGGCTTAGTACATACCTGTGAGATAATCCATTGGAAAATTTTAACATCAAGAGCAGGCTCAGTCTACACCTACATGTTTTTTATTAGATATTATTGTTTCAGTGTCGTACATACTTAATAAAATTTATTGTCAGATTCTAGCCCCGTTTGGGGTTTTCTTTCTTCTTTTTTCTCTATACAGGGTAACTCATAGAAACATAGAAAAATGTCGGCAGATAAGAACCTTTCGGCCCATCTAGTCTGCCCAATTACATGGATACTTGACCTGGATTTATCTTTTGTTTAGGATAGCCTTATGCCTATCCCATGCTTGCTTAAATTCAATTACTGTTTTGGCCTCTACCACTTCTACTGGAAGACTGTTCCATGTATCCACCACCCGCTCAGTAAAATAATGCTTCCTGATGTTACTTTTAAACCTTTGCCCCTCTAATCTAAGACTATGTCCTCTTGTTTTGCTACTTTGTTTCCTTTTAAATATACTCCCTTCCTCTACCTTGTGGATTCCCTTTACGTATTTAAATGTTTCTATCATATCTCCTCTGTCTCGTCTTTTTTCCAAGCTGTACATGTTAAGATCATTAAGCCTTTCCTGGTAACTTTTCTCCTTCAAGCCGTACACCATTTTAGTAGCCCTTCTCTGAACTCTCTCTAAGATGTCTATATCCTTCTGGAGATACGGTCTCCAGTACTGCACACAGTATTCCAAGTGAGGTCTCACCAGTGCTCTGTACAGTGGCATGAGCACTTCCCTTTTCCTACTGCTAATACCTCTCCCTACACAACCAAGCATTCTGCTAGCATTTCCTGCTGCTCTATTACATTGACTACTTACCCTTAGATCCTCTGAAATAATGACCCCTAAATCCCTTTCCTCAGATGTTGAGGTTAGGACTGTATCAAATATTCTATATTCAGCCCTTGGGTTTTTACGTCCCAGGTGCATTATCTTGCACTTATCCACATTAAAACTCAATTACCACAACTCCGACCATTTTTTTAGTTTACCTAAATCATTTGTCATTTGGCTGATCCCTCCAGGAACGTCAACCCTGTTGCAAATCTTTGTGTCATCAGCAAAAAGACATACTTTTCCATTAATACCTTCTGCAATATCACTAATAAAAATATTAAAGAGAATGGGTCCAAGTACTGACCCCTGAGGTACCCCACTGGTAACAAGACCTTGCGCCGAATAAACTCCATTTACCACAACCCTCTGTTGTCTGTCACTCAGCCACTGCCTAATCCATTCAACAATATTGGAATCCAAGCTCAAAGATTGCAATTTATTGATAAGCCTTCTATGCGGAACAGTATCAAAAGCCTTACTGAAATCTAAATAAGCAATGTCTACTGCACCACCTGTGTCTATTATTTTTGTTACCCAATCAAAAAATCAATAAGATTAGTTTGGCATGATCTCCCTGAGGTAAACCCATGTTGTTTCTGATCCTGTAATATATGTGTTTTTAGATGTTCAACAATCCTTTCCTTTAACATGGTTTCCATTAATTTCCCCACTACTGACGTAAGACTAACTGGCCTATAGTTCCCCGATTCCTCCCTACTACCCTTCTTGTAAATGGGCACAACATTTGCTAATTTCCAGTCTTCTGGGACGACTCCTGTTAACAAGGATTGGTTCAATAAATCTGTTAACGGTTTTGCTATTACATCACTGAGCTCTTTTAATAATTTAGGATGGATCCCATCAGGCCCCATTGACTTATTTGTCTTTACTTTAGACAGCTGCTTTAGAACCTCCTCCTCTGTAAACTCATATGTAAATGTCTCTTTAGTGTTCTCTCCTAACTGAGGTCCCTTTCCTTCCTTTTCTTCTGCAAAGACTGAACAAAAATATTCATTGAGGCAGTCAGCGAGACTTTTATCCTCTTCTACATACCTTCCTTCCTTTGTTTTTAATCTAACTAATCCTTGTTTTACTTTTCTTTTCTCGTTTATGTATCTAAAAAATGTTTTGTCCCCCTTTTTTACTGACTGAGCTATTTTCTCTTCTGCGTGTGCTTTGGAAGCTCTTATAAATTGCTTTGCCTCTTTCTGCCTAATCTTATAGGTTTGCCTATCCTCTTCACGCTGAGTTTTGTTATAATTATTGAATGCTATCTTCTTGTTCTTCACTATTTTGACCACTTCTGCAGAGTACCACAGTGGTTTCTTCCCTTTTTTGTTTTTGCTAACAAGCCGAATGCAATTTCCTGTGGCCTTCAATAATGCTTCCTTTAAATAATCCCATTTCTCCTGGACTCCCTTTAAACTCCTCCAGTCTGATAATGACTCCTTCACACAAAATCTCATTTTAGAAAAATCTGTTTTTTTAAAGTCTAAAACTTTTGTTTTTGTGTGGTGCGGCTCCATCCCTGTTCTTATATTAAACCATACTGACTGGTGATCACTAGATCCCAAATTTTCACCTACAACAACGTCCGATACCAAACCTCCATTTGTGAGTATTAAATCCAATATGGCCTCTTTACGGGTCGGCTCCTCAACTACTTGTGTTAGAGATAATCCCAGTAAGGAGTTTAGAATATTTGTACTCCTGGTGCACCCAGCTATTTTGGTTTTCCAGTTCACATCAGGAAGATTAAAGTCCCCCATGATAATAACTTCCCCCTTCATTGCCATTTTGGCTATTTCCTCAAGCAGCAGATTATCTAGCTCTTCTACTTGTCCAGGGGGTCTATAGATCACACCTACACGAGCTACTGTATGATTGACAAATGTTAGCGTAACCCAAACTGACTCTATGTTCACCTCGCTCACTTTTATTTGGTTCGTTTTTATGTTGTTTTTCACATACAGGGCTACTCCTCCTCCTTTCCTACCTTCTCTGTCTTTTCTATATAAAGAGTACCCCGGTATTGTTATGTCCCAGTTATTTTTCTCACTGAACCATGTCTCAGTAACCGCCACTAAATCTACTTTTTCAGCTGCCACCATTGCCTCCAGTTCATTGATTTTATTGACTAAACTGA